>BGPR01003482.1:720-31406 GCA_013235015.1 Araneus ventricosus
ATGTCTCCAAAGTAGTCTTTAAAACATGTCGACGTCTTTTGAGTGATTTCAGCTTGCACAATTTGAATGCAGATCTATAACGTCTCCCTAGCATACCTAGAAAGGAAAGGATAGAAGATTGTTATATTCATGATATTTGTGAATATCACATATTCACGTACATTCGTTATTTTCCTTTTTATTATAAACCCTTTGTGTTTTATCTTTTTCAAGAAGTTGAATTATAAAGGGTTAAATTATGAAATTATCAAGTATCAAGCCACTGGTTTGTATTCTTGGTGTTAGAGTTCAAACATCTTCCTCACAGGCAATACAGATGATTTAATAGCATTTTTTAATCCTTTTATACCAAGTGATATATATGATGCAAAAGCGGTCCATTAAGATTTAAAAGGAATGGAATCCTAAAATCTTCAGCGGCAGGATCGCTTATGTGGTGCCACGTGTCCTTGGCATTCCTGTTCTGAAAGGTTCCGAGAATCCATGCATTGATGTTGTAAATACTGCATTGAGGCGGGATCTTAGGGAAATTGAACATCACTTGTAAATTTTCCTCTGTGTACATCGTTGCGTTTCCTGTGTTAATGTAGTGTTGCTTAACATCGCTACTTGCTTCCTTTTTCATTGTATTGATCACCTTGCTGTAATACCGACACCGTACGGCTGCATTGCACGCGATCTTTTAGGACACCCTGTACAGAGTGCCTTTGAACTCCTGCATTAAAAAGTGAGGAGTGATAGTAGACGGCAAAATGAAGGCGCGCGCGAGCGCGACACTTGTCAGAGTGTGGCGTCGCATTCCACTCATTCTGTCGGAAAAATAATCGTCGCTTGTCGACGTTAAACTATTATTTAAAAATCAAAGTGAGAGTTCGTGGATGCCTCGTACACTATCTGTTTTATGAATCCATCCCCACATGAAGAAACCGGTCGGATTGGGTTCAGATCCGGGACGAGTGGAGACCAAGCCAAATGACTAGGCATATATCAAATCATTGTTTCAATTAGCATTCAAGGTTTTGATCGTAATAGACCGTTGAGAATTCATTCTCTTATTTTGGTGGTTGTGGTAAGGAGCCCTCAACTTTGCTCTAGAAACAGAATTATTAATAAAATTTCAGCGGGTGGCTTGTTTTTCATGTTTTTATACAGAATTTAGTTTGTTTCTCTACGTGTAGGTGGCAACAGTCACGTGACCTCTTACAGAACGGTCAGGTGATCTCCTAGACTTTTTCCTGCCTTTAGTACGAGCTTGAACAGTTGGAACTTCTTAACGGACGAAGTGGGCTACGTAGAGAGAAAGAGAGAGATTTTAAAGTTTGATAAAATGGACAAATTTTTGTTTCAAATATATCTGAACTTTCCGGTAGGTAAGGACTGCAAATTTTGAATTTTAGCAAAAATCATTCGTATGAAAAGTACCCGCTTATTAAGCTCCTATACAAAGTACTGCGAGTTGAATTCACATTTATATATTTTAATCTTATCAGTCACACCTGTTTGATCTTTCTCTTATGAATTTCCCTTTGCATGGTGATTGAAATTTGACATACTAGCACGATCCTGGGGATATATGCCGTGGCATAATGGGATCATCAAGTTTTGAACTTTGACCCAATGGGTTAATTAAGCAAACACCTGACAAATGGACTCGTTTCTTAATGGAAGAAGATCGGCAAACATAGTGTAAAACCCTGTAGGGCAATAGCATCGATTATGTTGCCATTTATAGCTCTTGGAAATGGGAGTAAAATTATCAACAAGTAAATGGTGACCATACCGATTAGCCTACGCAAGGAAAGTGAAACTCTTGAGAAACAGTTGCACTTGCGAGCCGTTTGCGAGTAGCGGATTCGCAGGTTGGAATGGGGTTTCTAGCGCCGGACGAACGGTTCGTGGTCATCCAAATCCTGTCGAGTTTTCGCCGAACACAAAGGAATTCACAGCTCACATTGGAACGTGCCCATGTGCAGTTCGTCGTTCCCCGAGAATCTGCATGGTCATATTACTAATATAATAGCCCAGATCTCTCCGTAACACTCTGACATCACCAACAATAAAACTCGCGCCATGGCACTGCGAGACGTTAAACAACATTATTTCATTGTTAGAGAACCTAAATTTCAATAATTTTAAATTTAAAAAAGTCACTGTAGTTCTAATTTCAAATTTAATAGCTCTAAAATAGCGAAATAGAATTTTCTATCCATTGATATAAAATTTATCTCGCTATGATCAATAGTTCCCGAGAAATTTTAAATTATATAAATCATATATTTCAAATTAATTTCCTTTTTTTAGTATAAAATATTAAATTACGTCAGTGATATATCACGCACGTGATATAGTTTAGACGATAGGATGCATATAATTATTTAGTGAAATCGTGATGATATAATTTTATAATATTTTTCGGCAACGTTAAAATTTACACAAAGACATCTGAAATCCAAGGAAAATTGTTAAACAACGAAAAATATTTCACACTGAATGTTGTTTACCAAAAGGTTTTTTGAATAAAGAAATATGTAAATAATATGTAATTAAAAATATTTCCTGTCATAATACATATGTTTATTTTATTTCTTTTCAATCAATGTTAAATGTTAAACATTTCTCTCGCATATATATCTATTTAAACACGTCAGATTTGACGGGAAATCTCTCGAATGAAGAGATAATTTGAACCCGTCATACCATGACGGGTGATTTTCTAGTTAATAATATTAAGGGAGTTATTATTTATAATATTAAATGCTAATACAGCAAAACCTATTTATAACGATTATGTTGCAGACAGTTTGAGTATTTGAGCATCCAATGTTCATGTACGTGTGCATGTGCAAATATATTAAGGAATCCGACTACTTTAAAATCGTCGTTTTTGATGAAATTATCAAAAAACTTTTTATGACTTAATTTTGTAGCCTGTTTAACCAGCTTTCTAAAACTGTCTCGCTTTTTACACTACGTGAATTACAAATGGAGTTGCAGCTGTATTATTACCGAACTGTAAGCATTATTTTATGTTGCATGAAAAGTTTAAATGTGTTTTCTGAGAAATGATATTTTTGAGGAAAACTGTCGACCGAAACAATGATTTCTCAAAAAGTTATTCAAGTATTGATATGAAATTTTCTGAGATTGTTTTCTGTAATTTGCTTGATGTTTTCCTCTAAAAACTAAGGTCAATTTTAAAATCAAGTATTATTTTTAGGTGCTTAAATATAAACGAAAAGCATTTTTTATGAAAAATTACCAGTTTAATAACTATGTTCAGATATATCTCAAAACTATTTTGAAGTACACGAAATATTTTAGAGCATAACACAGATAACTGTCATAAAAAGTTACTCCTACAAGGATTTATATATATTTAGAATACGATTTTGTCTATGGCTGTTAGCGTAAGGCAAATATTTTTCTTCAAATTTCTCATTTTTTTAAAAAAAATATTATTTTGAAAGACTAATTTTGCTATATTTTCATAGTTTTAAAACATATGCAGTTGAAAAATAACATTAAAAATATATATAAGTTATTTTTCAAAAAAAATGTCTCCGAACACAGTCGGATACCTTAACTTATTTTATTGCGCTTATTCATTCAACTTAAAATGACTCGCTGATATAAAATTGTATTTCATAAACTTTAAATAATTTAAACTTTTCCTTGAGAATTTCAATGTGAAAATTTTAGTTAAAACAATGAGATCATCCATAAAAGGAAGATATATATGCATTGTTTTATTTTATAATAAAGCCAGTGTTTTACGTAATATCTTCCAATGCTAATGTTTTACGTCCCATAATAATCAATTTAAGGCTTTAAGACATAACAAGTAATATAAAAAAAAATTAAAAGTCAATTGCTACTTATGTCAGCGATCTACACGCTTCGTCACTGACAAAAATACATGAAAAAATGACGCCTTCGTGAACATACCAGAAAACAAAGAATATTAGGTCTAGAAGCTGGCAAACCTGGCTCCATCTATTGAGAAAAATTCGAACCAAACAACTCAAGACGACATATGCTTTCTTCCATATAAAACTAAAATTAATTAATTAAATTTAATTAATGAATTAATATTTGAAGAAACTGTATTAACATCAAGTGTCATCCACTACAAGTTTTAAAAGATGTATTTGAACTTGATTGGATGAATAAAAAGTATTTTATTAACGATTGAGAATTTGAACAAGATATATAAATAAATATATATAGGGAGAGTGTGAACTATAATAGTAGGAATTGAAAAAACGAACTTCAATGAACAAATTGTCAGTCCGAAAGGCTAACTAAGAATGAAAAGGTTCCACATGCTCTGCCGTATAAAAGAGCATCTATGCACACTCCAATCAATAAAGCCTTCTTCCCCCGATTTCTCTATTACTTCACATTCTGAACCATGGGGTGTCGTTTTTCAAGAAAAAAGGAAATTGGGAATGTACTGTACCAGCTTTCTAATGAGGTAAAGTTATTGTTATATAGAGGTGTTTCTAAAAATGATTATCTCTGTAGGCAGGTTCAAAATGCACTGAGTAAATAGAAATTCCCCCGGGACCAAAGAAAATATCGTTATTGGCGGGTTTATTATTATAGATAATATCGTTATGTACAGGTTTTACTGCACAAACATTTCCACGAGTACGTGGATGAGAAGCTGCCGGTTAAGTAAACGATTTCTGACTTCCTTGGTGGGCATAGTAATAGTTTTGGGTTAGTTACCCAAAACCGATGATGATACGTACCTCCTTCGAGAAGGGCCAGGCCGTGGCCAGTGATGGCCGTTAGGACTCCGACCTCAGTACCCAAGCTGTAGCCGCGATCATTCTTCAGAGAACCTGGTCGCCAAGGCAGGGCGGGAGTAGCTCGACTTAAGGTTACAATGATAGCTAACACCACCGGAGGGCACCACAAGCAGGTGGCCGAGATGCCTTCGAATAAATTAGCGGGTTCTCGCTTCCCTGGAGGGCATAGTAAACGTGTGGGTTGAGTTACCTGCTCTCCGATGACAGAATCAACCTATTGCGGCAGGTGATGGCCATAAGAACTCCGCCCTCAGTTTCCGACTGCTGTCGGGCCGACTATCGATCAGTTGACCTCGGATGCCTAGGTAGGGCGGTTACGGTTACAATTATAGCAAAAAAAATGCGTCCATCAACGCTGAGACATCTTCAGCAGTGGCGATGAAGTGATTGGCGCAAAAGTTTGAAGGATAGCCAGATATTTCTCCTAAACTTGAAGCCACAACGAATGCTTGAGCGAGGATATTTTCAACGGTAAATGTTGAAATGTCCGAAAATGTACGCTTAGTCCACTATCGACGCTGACATGCATACGCAAGGATATTCAAAATTAATTGCCGAGATTACAAATTGCTATTCTTGTAAAGAACAGAAGGAAGAAAAAATTAGAAACACAATAAGTTCAGGAAGTGTGAAGTTATGCTGATTTGAACACTGATAATTTTTCTTTACATAAATTTTATTAAAAGAAATTTAACAAGTTTTCTGAAGACCTTGATATTTGCAGTAGGGAAAAGTGGGGTAAAACCGGGCAGCTAAGGCTCGAAGGCATGGTGCAGCTAAACTATTCGACATAGAGCTTGTCAAATTTTGTTTAAATATTCATCGTTTATCGGAGTACAATATATCTTTCCAGAATACTTACAGTTTCATTCCTTTTTATATCAATGATTTATTTTATTAAAAAAGTCAAACTACTCGGTTTTCCCACACTAGTGGGTAAAACCAGGTACGCATGTTAACCTTCCAGCGGGCGAGCTAGAAATTTTTACACGAGCGGTCGCGTGTCGTACTTTTTATGACACAATAAGTTTCATAATTTTTACCCTTGCAGTTGTAAGTTACTTCATTATAGTAATAAGAGACACATCAGAGAAGCAAATACATTTATCAAGAATGAAAATTAATTTTTATATTATTTGCAAAATCTAAAATTATACTGAAATCAGAGAAAGCAATCAGATTTAATACTATTGTTTTCTAAAAAATGTATTAAGCAATATATTAAAAATAGTATAATACCATCTAAGATTGTACAACAAAGGCTTTCTTCTTAGTTTCTTAGCATCATCCTCGCATTCCAAACATTGCCAGAGAGTGACGCTTACAAGTATATTTTATATTGCACCTTTCACGGATTTTGATGATCGTTTTATTTCTTTCAAACACAAACCACAAGCTCTTTATCTCAATGCTTGTTTCTGTTCACTTTCTTTTCCAGGCTGTGATGTATATGTTAGATTTAAAGACATGGTAATGTCATATAGCGATGATCAGATTTTTTGAGCTCGAGTAGTGAGGTGTTTTCATAAGACTGAGCTTTTTCAAGAAAATTCTTCGGCTTGGTGGATTTTTGGCAGGCTTATTATGTATTAAACATTTTTGACAATGTAAAATGAAATATCAAATCGCTGAAATGCGTAATGGATATAAAATTATCAAACTGAAACGTTAAGACTTGAAATTTTTTTTCAAATTACATGAGAGGGCGCGCGTCGTAATTTTTACGACAGAAGCATAAAACAGTATGGAATCACCTTGAAACTCGGACAAACCCATTTTACCCTAAAGATAGGGGTCGCATGAACGAACAGCAATGACCTTCAAACAGTTTTGACTCCGAATGTGAGAGCAGGGCATGAAAAATCCCATTTATCATAAAATTTGCGCAGGCGCGCCCGATGGAAGGTTAACTTTATGGGATATTAGGAAAACTCGATTTTAAGTGGAAAAGTTTCAATCATTTTTATTTTATATGACAATTTAAGACTATTAGTTACAAAATTCACATTTAAAGCAGTTACCTTCTTCCTCCATGCAACTGCAGCTTTCGTGAGCACAGCTAAAACAGTTTTTACATTACTCCACTGTATTGGAAAAGTAAAAATCCCACTTAGAAAACTTCATCAATGGTGACCCGCAGGGAAGGGATTCTAAAAATTGGACCTTTTTCTGTAAGTGGCCTTTCGGGAAAATAGAAAGCCTCTTGTGACCCGAAAGACACACGGACTATTCACAAAAAAATTATTTTATAAAATTACAATAAATACGCCAATAATTTTAGTTTCAAAAGAGATTTAAAGAATAAAAACCATTAGCCATTGGACAAAAAAAAGCCTTCATAATAATAAAATATTCTCCAAACAAAATTTTTTCAACTTATCCCAAGCTGAGAACGAATCAAAATGGCTAAAACAGAATTAAACCAACACTTTCCTGCCTAAATTCTCAGAACAGTAGTCATAATCAATTTAATAACATTTGTAAGATTCATATTTTATTTTACGTATTATTCTGTTTTTATAATAGTATGAATTCCGCATCTAAACAAGTGAAAACAAAATTGCAATAATTTCGCATTAACTTACGTTAAATTGCATCGTTATAATTAACAATTCAAATGGAAGACAATTTTAATGCAATCCTTGAGATTGCTTCACGGAGCCGAGTTTCATAAAATTAGGCTCAAAAGAAGACAAAAACAATTTCATGTCTGGAACTGCACCAGGCTTACTTCGAATATTTGTTCTTAATACACGAGACGAGAATGCTCTCTCTAAATACTCTATTGCTTTAACACTAAACACTTAGTATTCTTTCTTCAGTGCTACCTAGTAGGCTTTCAGATTTATATAAGTTTCACCTTAAACTTAAACATGGGAAAATAAAATTCTTTAACATCTTTTTAATTTTAATCCCTTACGGTTTGAGTTTTCTACCATTACCAATATTACTTTTGCACTCGTGGTAAGACCTAAAGACACGGCGCTGTCTGTCGCCAACTATCCCAAAACTCGTCAAACTGCAGTATCAGAAAAACAGCCATAAATACCAGATTTGGCGAGAAATCGCCAAAAAAAATCAAATTTCGCGACTGTGCCTTAATCTTAAGTCTAACCTCACTATAGTCTACCTTGTACCTCTAAGTGATCTGCCGCATATCCCCAGGCATACGAGTACCACAGGTTGCTAGCTCTACATTAGAGATTACAAGTTAAATTATTCCAATATAATTTGATTAATATATTTCAGTCATTTGTCGTTCAATAGGCTTTGGTGTTTTCCAATAAAAAGTTGGAAATAATAATAAAATATATAAATGCCAATTTCTTTCCAATCTAGAAAATAAGCATAAAAATTAATATTTGTAGGGCGGTGCACATTCAAATTTTCAAATGTTTTGTTTAAAGCACAAATTCTCTAATAAGGTTTTGAATTGATATTTGTGTTTCTATAAGAGAGATGCTCGATTTCAAACTTCTGTTACTACCTATATACGACAATAGGAAATGAATAATCACAAGAATTATGCAAAAATAAAAGTCATATTTTGAGTTATATTAAAGAAGTAAACTATAGAAAAATATTTTTAAACTATTCGCAATAAATGATAAACATACAATTTTTGTTTATGATAACACCAAATGAGTGATCTAAAGACACACGAACTATTAAAGTCACATTTTGAGTAATATTAAAAAAAATCATTTGTCATTCACATATTTTAATATTCTGCACTAATTTATAACAAAATTACTTCAATCCGAAATTCTTCACCACCACAATAGCAAAGGAATGATCAGAGGATGCATCTAAAATAATCAAATATCATTTTGATCATGTGTTAACAAACTATTTCTAAGGAAGATTCGCACTTAGCATAGTTCTTCAAACATTTTTTTAAAAAATAATTTAACAAAATTCCTTGATTTTTAAGGAAATGAAAGAACAGATGTGATACATATTAGTATTTATTTTGAGAGAAAGGAACATACAATTAAATATAGTTATTGTCTTTATAATAGTGGAATTGTTTTGATAAGGTGTAAAGAGCAGTTATCCCTGTGTTAAATTATATCAGCATGTTCAATTTAATTTTCTATTTTACAGTCGAGATTTAAAACCTTTAAGTGATAGATTAATTTTAAAAAGTTAGATAAAAGACATTTCGACACTTATTATTCATCGCAAAGGCAGCATTCAAAAAATAAGATCTGAAACGATGAGGAATTCGAAAATATTATGATTTTATATACGTTGCATAATGGTACACAATGGGCAACAAAAACAAATAATAAACGATAATGAATAATTGTGTTTACTTACAAATAACTAGAAAATTAAATGAACTGATGAATTAGCCATCAAAAATTTAAGAAAAAGTTCAACAAATTTTGATTTGTACTGTATACTATTAGAGTAATTTTCCTTTCTTTCTCCATGGCTGTAAGTAATTTACTTCACTTTTCCTCTTGTACTTTAACTGCATTGTCCTCATAACTAACAAAGGATTTGTTTCCATTAACATTTCCCATTCGTTTGAAACAAAGATCTTTTCCTCGTGCTCCAAGATGAAATCTTCGACTAACTTCTTTAGGTCGTTATCACTGTGGGTGACTGCTAGAAGAAGGAGTTCGACAACATTCGTTGGGGTCAGATTTTCTACCAAAAAAGAGGAACAAACGTCTTTCAGTTTACCGATTTGATATTTATTTGCAGCGTAGTACAGCTGAGTGGCACTTTCCCACTGGAGGTTTTCTATGTTGTCGGAATAGAGGAATAACAACAGCTGCTGCACGATATCATTTTCTAAATCATCAACATGAATGCAATTAGTCTTTTTCTCTTTCATGTCGTTGGTCATCATAGCCTTGAAGACAGGGGATCTGGCACAAAGCACTGTCTTGTGAGCTGGGAATGATTTTGTTTCCGTTCTCACTTCCACATCAGTAAGGCACTGGTTCATGTAAAGGGGTTTTATGTCTTCTAATCCATTGGGATAAGTGAACAACTTTTCTTCAGCTTTGTAGATAATATTTCTATAAATATAATTGTTTTTCTGTTTTATAAGAGCCAAAGGTATTTCATTTAGAGTTTCTACAGTTGTCTGAAATTCGATTCCAGGAGAAAAAGTGCATTCGCATATCAAAGACAATTTGTCATCTGGCAAATATTCACTTCTCCTGCTAAAAACCGCCTCCCTTGTAAGAGACAAGGGCAGTGTATGGATGCTTTTTCTTGCAGCATAATATCGATTATCAGTCCCGCCGCATTCTATTACATTTCCAGATTGATCTAACAAAGAGAATTCACATTCGCAAAGGATTTGATTAGTATCGGAAAGTACTATTTCGATCATTATCATGTTTTCCTCTGTTAAATATAGACTGCTTTTTATGTAGCGTCAGTTTTTCGAATGAGATAGGATCTTGGTTGTCTGCTTTACATTTGGTTGGAGTGCGCTGAAATTTTCAACAACATTAAGAAAAGAATTTTTTTCAATTCTGATGCGGGATCGAGCATTGCTTTGTCCAATGCTTTGAACCTTTCCTTCGCCCTTCCATATCTTACAGCGGACAGTCAGAATATCTTCGGGTAAATAATCAGAATTTCTTCGCGAAAGTAGTTTATCTATCTTTAAGAACTTGCCATATCCATATCCATAACCCCTTCTGAATTCATCCTCACTTTTCTGACAGCAAAAAGCTGATCCATCCGCTGCAAGAAATGACAGTTCGTATTTTATAGAAACGTTTTCTGGTTCATCATCTTCAAGACTTCTGATTAGAGAAAGAGAAATGTGACCTTCGTCTTCATCATTTTTTCCTCTTGGATACAAGCGGAGATTCCAAATTCTACCCTCCAGTTCGTCGATGGTGAAATTTGGACTGGCCAGTTTTTCCCCATTCTTGTGCCAACAATAGCTGTAATTTTCTACAAACCAAAAGAAAAAATATTCACTTCTTCCATTATTCATGATACCTCTCTTTAGACAGCGCAAAACTGTAGTCAGCCAACACGAAAGTCGAACACAAGTGAACTCCTATCCTTATTGATTAGACAATTTAGACAGCCGACAGAGGAAATTTCGCCACACGAAAACAGTTTTTTCCTCGACAACACAAACTTCTTGACTGATTTAAGATTTACTATATTCTATTACTTCGTAATCGGTATATTTGTTGAGTAATTTTTTAAAGGTGCATTGTCATTGAATTTCCTAGTCTTAGAATTGCAAACAAAAATTCCACTGGATTGCCAGAATCCAAGTTGAAATAGAATAACAGGAATTATAAAACTTATTACGAATGGCAACATCGTCCACCTTTTGTATTGCTATTTAGGGGAAACCCTCAAATTTGTTATTTTCGAAGCATTTTAAAGCTATAACAATAATAATTTAAAAAAAGAAACTTAAATTTCGTTTTCAGTGTGGGAATAATTCAGAAAAAAAAATAGTTTTCCTGCTAAACACGTGAATACTATTGTATTATATTAAATTAATTTGTGGAAAGGTATTGCTTTCCTTAATAATTATTGTGCGTCGGAATTGAAAATGAATTTTCTTACACGGTGCCTGTTACAAGCTGTGTGAAGAAATATACACATAGTCACAAAAGTAAGGAAACCAGAAGTAATGATATCTTTTGAAGAAATACCCAATTTACAGCATAGATCAGTTCAAAATAATTATTTATTTTAATAACAGAGAAATTAAACTTCGTTTCAAACTAAAAAACGCTTCAAAAAGCTAAAAAAATAAATTTAAAAAAAGATGTTATCTTAAAATGTCATGTACTTTACGTCACAAAAGTTAGTTTGCAAGCAAATATAAATTTGAAAGAATGAGAGATTTTAGAAAATTCTTTTTCGATAACTAAAATTTAGTGGTTTTCTGGACAGCCTTTGGCCTTAATTATTGCTTTCATTTTTGACGGCACTGAATTCAGAAAATTTTAAGTGACAGACGATGGCATTTTCTGCCATTTAACTGGAACGAATTTTTTGAGATACGTTTCAGCTTTGATATTTTGCTTTATAATATTCCGATCCAGATAGTTCCATAAATGCTCAATAGAATTATTATCTTCCTTCCTTTGAAATAGATTGGCTTTCCTCTTTAAATATTTTAACCCGCTCTTTAAAATTCCATTGTAAAGTGTTGTTTGTAAAAAGTGAACATAAGCTAGGCGTCCACGAGAAGTGAAAGCTATTCCATTTGGCCCAAAGAGCGGTAATTTCCCCACCCATTCAAATAGATAAATTAGGCAGGTCATTCACTGAGGCTCCAAAGAACCCTTGTTTTGTAAACCATTGTTTGAGAAGGTTCAAAGTCCCAGACTGACTCCCACGCTCTTTCCCCCTCCCCAACGCTCTCTCCACACACACACACAGGTGATTTATACCCGCCTCGAGGAATCAAATTTCACTTTTTATGGCCATATTCCATTCGGATATAAAATTCGTTTGAATTCCAACAACGCAATGTATTTGTGTCAAATGTCATCGGTTTTTTACATTGACGAAAGGTTTTCCCTTACCGCGTTCCAAAACTCGTAGAGTTGAACAGCAGTGAATACCCCACTTAACACTTACTTGGCCGACTGCCAAGACTACAACAGTGACGTCATAACCGGGGAACTTGCGTCATCTATTCTTCACATATCTCACTACACATGCAATATTAATTTTGCATTTCTGGATTTTTTAATCAACTGTAAAAAAGTTATGATCAGTCTTTATTGAACAGCTCACGTATGATACGAACTTCAAAATTTTTTAGGATATTCTTTATTTGACTACGAATCAATAAATCTAGGTTTGAGGCTTTTGTCTCTTATAATTTAAGTAAGAGAAATAAAATTAAAAAAAATGACAATTGACGACTCTTCGACGACCTGGACGGTAAGAGTACGCAGTTAGGGTGGTGAAGAGTACGCTCCGTATCTGGTCTAACAATAGTCGCATTCAAATATATAGGAGGCACTGTAAATTTTGTACCACCACACTTTGCGCAATCCATATAGAATCTAGTTTTCATGGTAAGAATTCTCATTATGTTTGACAAAAATTACAGTGACATTATCCATGTAAACCTTAGGTTGAGCTGATCTCGAAAGAGGTGGTTGATAGCACCAACAAAATGTGAGTCCTTTGTATACGCATTCTTTCTTTTTTTTCTCTCTTACTCCATTCACTCGTTTCCTAAACCAGTGCATTTAAAATTACAAATAGTCACTATTTTCTTAGTGAAAAAAAAGATAGATAAAGAAAATTTCTTCCTAGGCAGATGAAAACTTGACTTACTCGCTCAGCGAATAGGAGCGGCGGCAAGTTTAATTAATTCGTCAGTAAAATTCCGAATATATAAAGCGATTACCGATTATAGACTTAATTACATTGGGCAACAAATTTTCAAAAAGTTCCTGCTTCCGAAATGAATATAGTCAATTCCTAATGAATTCAATGTGCTGCACACGAATATGACAAAGAAACAGCTGAATTGGCTACGGTTTTTTTGTAATGCGTACGCATTGTTTAGATAAGTCTGTATATGTGCATATACGCACAGGATATATTATTATATTAAAGGGATATATATCTAGGATATATTATTTAAATATAATAATAATATTAAATAATTAAATAATATAGTATATATAATAAAATATATAATATAATATAATACATATATTGCATTATATTAGAGCACCTTTATGACACGAAGAACGTAAATATCTCTGCAACGAGAGCCAATCAGCTTTTTTCAATGTGATATTCATGTTTAGCACGTTAAATTCTTTCAGGATTGGTACTTTCACTTAAGAAGCAATTTCATTGTTGCCCAGTGTTTTCGAAAATTCTGTCGCTTCAGAAACTCGCAAATATAAAATTTGACAGCTTAATTTAAAAGCAAGAGAATACTCGTGCGTCAAATTATCGCATTTTAGTCTTAAAACTAAATTAATTCATTAATTAGCTTTATAATTTTACACAAGAATTACGTGGAATCTATAAACATCTGAAGTATTATGACTTCTGAAGTGAATGAAAACGACAGCCCCTTTCAAAACAGAAGGGATCATCTTCTGAGATAGCAAAGAAAATTATTGAGTTAAGTGGTTAAAAAATGCCCATTCCCTCCCGTCACACGTGTAAAAGATATTTATAGGAAAAATAAAATATGAATATGAACAAAATATAAAATTAAAATTAAGCCTTCTATTATTAAATTACACGCATTCTAACTATTCCACTAAGCAAAATATTTAATTAAAATTTCAATCTCTTAGATTTCACTTCCAAGTTCGTCAATAATGTCATCTAAAAAATTAATTTCTTCTGACAAATTTTTCACTATTGAAATTAAACTTTAATTACTCAATCTCTCTTAGTACATCGATGATCTTATTAAGATTTAATTTATTTCTTAGTTCAGAGAAACTTCTTCCTCCCATTGCATACCGTGCCTGTTAATGTTAAGAAAAGATGGAAAATGATGATATTAAATTATTTGCAGCAATAAATTCAATTTTTTTCAAAGTAATCTGGTAATATCTCCCATTAATTATTATGACATCATTATGCAAGTCGTTACCATCAACGCCTCTAGATATTGAATTATCGTTGGAAACAAACGCTGGATACTACAAGGACTTTTGATTGATGTTCTGCTTACTTCAGTTAACATAATTCCGGGTTGTGACTTGCCCGTGTCTTTTTCTTTTCTTTTTTTTTTGAAGCAAGTTACAGATATTCGACGGGAATAGACGAGCCTCAGGCTGAGCCTGCGTTGTGTTGAGGACGGCTGCCTTCTGTTTCGGACGCCTTCGTGCATGCAAGCATTACAGGACCGGTAGGACAAGGCCTGTGCATACTCGATTTAGTTCTTTCTAAACCTCTCCAACGAGTTTCGGTTTTATTTCGGAAAGTTTGTCTCCTTCGTCTCAAGCCCTGCTTTCGGATTTCCCTACCGATAAAGTTGATAAACCAGAATACTATTAGTTTACGTTCACGTGAATGGTAAGTGATTGTGATAGGATAGAGTGTGAGGATTCTTAGAATGCACAATATTAATACTGCCTTCTTGAACAAAAGAGAAAAATATTTTTTTTCATTTATATTATCGAACGTATTAAGCTATCAAAGATAATTTTCAGTGATGAAAATAAAAATAAATTTTAGATAAAGATAAAAGGACGTTTTGATATTTTTCCAACGTTTATCCGCATTTATGCGAATATATCTCAATGTGAATTTTTTACTGATGGTTTTATGTAAATGTCTTAAAAAAAAATTAATAATTTTTAATACACTTTTATTAGATTATAGGTAGCTCTGAAGACGTATAATATTTTTATATTTGTTACTAGCTGCTGTTTCCTCGGCTACGCTCACCTTTATCTGTTCTATACATATAAGAGAAAAAGCAAAACGTATATGCTTTTGTATCGTATAGCTTTTGAGTTTTAATATATAACCCCTTAAAAGGTTTTAAAACCCTCAATCCTAACTAATAATACATAACTAATTACTACTTTAAAGATTTCGAATTAACGACATTTTTTATCTCATCGTTTGGAGCATATGTGTAAAGATTGCTTGGAGTTTCCATTCCAGAACATGCCATGGTGAAAACAAACTTGATAACGGCAGATTTGTTTAGCATCGTGCACTCATACCAAATTAAAAGTTTGCAAGTTTGTTGGACAATCGCCATACCAGACCTTTTGCTTGCATTGTATATAGGATTCTCGGTATGAGCTAAGGCTTGAGGTAACGGTAACAGAGAAAGTGTTGTGCCGTCACCACCCAAAATTCTGCGAGACATTCTCGATGGAGCAACGGCAAGAGCTACATGATGTTCAGATTGAATTTCAGTAAGGATCAAAACAATTAAAAAATGTTTTTTTCAGTTCCAAATGAGATTTCAAGTAAGAGATGTTCACCGTTCTCTTCAGCAATGAAATTCCCCATTACTTCAGGCACTGTTGGCGGATCTTCTGTTAGTCAAGATTTATTTGTTCCCACCATTTCTTGTGAAAGATTCATATCGTAGTTTGTTATACGTTACAAATCTTTGTTCAAAGCATGTGTCGCAAAGCAAATATTTTCAGTTGAGTTTATATTTTTGTGAAATTATGTAAAACGTGTGGTTGGTTCCAATTTTGTGATCCGCATTCACACCTCGCTATATTAAAAGCCTTCATATCCTATTGGTATGACAGTAGTGGGAAACAGGGAAAAACATTCCTGAATTCTAGATACTGCGAGGTAAAAAGAGACCAAAAATTTGTAGTTGGGCACGAAAAAGACAAGTTAAATAAAAACATGTTATAGTGCAATATTTATGGAAACTAACTCAAATGATTTTAATGAAAATTACTGAAAGACATTTTTTTGTGGAACTATTAAAGATTTGGAACTCTATAATAGAACAGAGAAAACATGAATAGCAGCAATTATTTTCAGCAGAATTTATTATTCTGACATGTACGAAGTAGAAAGAAATCTTCGTTTTATACAAAAAGAATTAATTTCGCTAAATATCTTGATCTGGTTAACCACTTTACGGCTAGCGGAATCTATACGTTAACTTCCTAGGTCGTCTTTACAAAATATTAGTTGGCGAAAAGGTTTTTTAAGGATGCAAAATTTTATTTTAAAATTAGAAAAGCTTATACAAGCTTATGTATTACCATCATTCGCAGGCTGGTCATTCACGAAGACTCAACTCCACACAATTTTTCAGCCCATTTATTTTGGCACGTCATTCACGACCCCTCCTCATGACGCAAATTCATCCACTACCGGTCAATTTCTATCCCCTGCAGAGGCGGCTCGTGTGTAGGGACTGCAGTACTGCAGCACCCCAACTTTTCCCATTGTGTAAATTTAATCAATTTATTTTAGTACGCATTTAAAATTTAAATTTATCAAAAATCAAACCCAATTTTGTATTGAACGATTGCGATATTCAAATGAAACGCGAAGAACAACCTACGCAGAAAACGAAGTTCCCTATTTTATTTTTTCACTACCCGAAGAAGAAGTGCAAAGGAGAAAGTAACAATTTAATCGGGATAGTCACCCAGCGCAGGCTGTTCCAACATTTCTCTACGATAATTTTAAGCTGAAAGGGTACTGTCGAAATCGACATTTCCGGTCGCGCTAGAAACGGAGTTTTAAACGTTTTCTGGCCGGGAAAATTTTTTCGCGTGCTAAAGCTTTGGAAAGAAATAAAGAAATGAAAGACAATTAATGATAAATAAAAATTTAATTGAAAAAATATTTTTTACAGTAATGGATTTTTTTACAATCCAAAAGATTTTGATAATTTTTAGTTACAAATGCTGATGAAATACATAATAGAAATTTTTCGCGATACGAATCTGTTTTCGAAATTTTCGTGAACCCTAATATTCTGTACCTTTCTATTTGGAATCGTGATTCATAGTTTTAGAAGAACCGATTCTGAATAAAACACAGTTCGCTTAAAGGAACAAAATTGCTTACGGAATATTGATAGGTATATTCCAAATTTAAATTATCGCGATCCCCTTTTAGATAGATGTAATAGAATAAATTAATCATTTTTTTCTCCTCTTGGCAATTCCCGTTACTACATAATACATCAGAACTTTCAGCTCAGCTTTCTAACATTAAAAAAAATGAAATATTTTCGGACGCGCACATTATGAATCGGGATAAGATTACATGTATCTGTTTTGATTTCAATGGATACAGAATTTTTAATAGTCGTACAAGCATCAAGGTTAATGTTTTTGTTCTTTCGCTGGAAACAAAACAAGAACGGATTTTATTTTTAAGTACTTTTTAATGATACTAATAAATAGTATTCGCTTACGCTTCCGTTGATATTAGTTATACTCTAACTTTTTTTTTCTCGTTAATTAATAAGAAAATTATTTTATTTCTGTACTATACTGTCATTTTAATGTTAAATTTTTAAAATGTGGTAATGAATACTGAAAACGAAACTGAAAAACAAATTTCGAGCTTAACTTTTTCATTAAAATTAATTTGTTAAAATACATACCTATTTGAAGAAAAAATGTTATTAGTTATTCACTAAATATTAAACTACTTAAAGTTAATGAAAAAAGTCAAAAAAATGTAAGTGCTCCTAATATACATTACTTCGCAGCGAAGGATTAAAAATGCGCAGGAAGGACAGCACCCCTAAGATTACATAACACGAGATTTTCCTCGATGAATGTCTTGCTAAAGCACAGTGCTTGGAAGTTTTCGCAATCGCGAGAGAGTCTCCCCCTTTGTATATGTACCAGTCGGAATTCCGCATTTATTACCCGGCAGTCCAGATAGAGTGGTAGATAGCGGACGTGATTGGATATACAAACGTCTGCTTCATACTGGGCCAATTCCCATCAATTTTTGCATTCACTATCAGTTTTGGTGTGAAGTTGTCGTGAATGTCCATCCACACAGACATATACTACACAAGAACAGGCATTGAAAGCGTGAACCTCCATTTTTTGATGATTTTATAACAAGTTTTATGAACGTTTTCTCTATTTTTCCCATTCTTAATCAAGGAACAATCTACAATCTCTGGACCTAGTGATAAGTTATATACCCATCTTGGGATGCAAATGTAACACCGGGAAATTTTTATGTTTTATTTAAAGGGAACAAGAAATTTCGTTTGGAAAGAAATAAGTTGTAAGACTAATAATTCAAATCGCACGCAAGGTAATTAAGCAGTAGTTAATATAATTTTAAATAAAAGCTATCCTTAATATAAATTTCCTAAATTTTTTTTAAAAAACACCTTTATTAACACGGAAAAAGTATTCTGGCCAATAAATAAATATAACTTTGTTGAAATTCAAAGTTTAATCAGAGAAATCTCTCCTCAGTCTTAAGTAATTAGAAAAAAAGAGAATTCCGGTTAACTTTGCTCTATCGATTTATGTTATTACTACAATTTTGGAATTTCGAAAATATATTATAAGGGTGCCAGAATTTCATCCATATTTACCAAAATTCCTTCCATGCTTCGAACTATATTTTTGGTGCTACGTAATTATTGACACATACAATACTAAAAAGGTTTCTAAGCAGACAAAGAACTTCTGCCTTACTTTCAGCTTCTGTGAATTGCAAAGATAATCACTCTATGAAAGGTTTCTCCAGAATTCAAAAATAAAGTAGAAGAAAATGTTAGTTTTACGAATGTCCTTGTGCATTTAAATGTACTTCTTTTGGAAATCTTTAAAAAAAAAAAAAGGCGACAAGCCGGAAGTCAAAGGTAGATTCCTTTTCTCTGGAGATTTAAGGAAAGGAACATTTCGTCCTCTGTTTTCATGAGAATTAGAGTTACACGAATGAAAGAGAGTGGAACTGAGTGCAAATGATGAGAGCTTTCCCAAAAGTTGTAATATGCACAGGTTAAAAGGCAGTTTCAGTTAAGAGAGTGGTTGTGGTAAATCACTTTTAAACCTTTGCACTCGAGAGGGGACTCTCAGTCACATCATAGACGGTGAATCATTTTGTTTCTTGAATTCGATAGCTAAAAAGCCACTTACAAAGTTGTTAAATAATTTTGCAGGAAATATGAACTTACAGAAACATGTTTTTTACGTTCCAAAGCAATGATATGAGCTCTTGTAAATCAGTGAATAATTATGCATGTAATTACTTTTCCGAGTGCAAAAGGTTAATTTCATAAGTTCTAAGCAATTGTAGCACTCAGAAAACTTCCAATACAAAAGCTGTTGGTTATGAGAAGGCAATAATTCGCCGAATACAAACTTTCTTTCTATCTTCGATCGTAATGTTGTATGAAAATTTCAACCCTTCGCCATTTCCATCCCCTTCGAGCTGGATAGCTCATTTACGAACTGGGGAAGGTTTCCCCAGTATATATATGTATATATATTTAAACTTTTGAACCCCCCAATGTTGTTTTACGGTGATGTATGGATCACAAGGTTTGATAGCCTGCATCTTAATTTCAGTGTTTTCCTGTATGTTTTATTCTGATCGTTTTGATGCTTTACGTTGTAGCATCTTCGCCAGCTCTGTTGTTAGCTGCAACTGCATGCGTATCTAACCCGCCCTCTTCAGTGATGTCATCTCGTGACCAATGGCGAGGAAGCTGCTGCATTATTTAAAGGCGAATGTTCCACTGATCATTCTCCTACTTTTTTTATCAACTCACCGAGCGCGTGGTCATATGATGTAGTAGTTTAATTTATATTTTTAACTTAATTGTCTTTCCATTAAAATGTTATTGTTCTAAACTTGTGTTTTTATTCCGTGTTGTTTGCACTGTGTCACCAGGGAGTTAACTCTTCTGAAGGAAGTGAGTGTAGTGTCAGAGATACTGTGAAATACCCTGAACAAACTCACAATTTTAATGCCATATCGGTAACCTTCCAGCTCATACAGTACATTACAGTACGGTTTACGTTTTCAATGGACAAGCAAAGCTACTAGGTTCCCGCCCTGCTGCTAGTGAAGCCGCTAATGTTTTTTAAGTTAAGAAAATTGCCCGGTATCCACTTCAGACGCCGCGGCCATCGTAAGCGCAAGAGACTAATAAAATGATAGCTGCGCGCCCAAAACAAAAGTTGGCGACGCCATTCAGAGTTGCGTAAAAAAAAATAGCGGAATACCAGACCGCACCGTAGAATACAGTCTTATCAAAGGAATTTCACAATTATAAATTTAAACTTCAAAATAACACAATTTTTCAAAATGTAAGCACCAAGATCCAATAAACCAGCAGTTCCCAACTTTTATTTCCTCCTGCACCCCGTGATTAGTCTTTTTAGTTTTGAGTACTTCCTGTTGTCTTACCCCCTTAAAAATCCCTTTTTTCACATAATTTTTATTATTAGTGTTATAGTTTTATTAGTGTAAAATTACTCCAATCAATTTAAACATTTTATATAAAAAAGAAAAACTAAACAACCTCAATAAAAAGCATTAGTGTAAAAAGTATAATAGAATCCCGCTTATCAGACTTCATCAAGGGTCACCTGCAGGAAGGGATTCTAATAATTGGATCTTTTTCTGTGAGAGGCCTGACATTCGTGAAAACAAAAAATCTCTTGTGAATCAAAAGACCCAAATGAAAAGAAAGACAAAAGAAGGACCATCCACAAAAATTCTTTTATACATCACAATAAATACGCCAATAATTTTAGATTCAAAAAAGATTTAACGAATAAAAACCATCAGCCATCGGGCAAAAAAAAAGCCATCATAATAATAAAATATTCACCAAAAAAAATTATTCATCTTACTCCAGCTGAGAATGCATCAAAATGGCTAAAACAGAATCAAACCAACACTTTCCCGCCCAAACTCATTGAACAGTACCCCAATCAATTTAATAACATTTGTAAGATTTATATTTGATTTTACATTTTATTCTGTTTTCATAATAGTATGAATTCTGCATCTAATCAAGTGAAAACAACATTGCAATAATTTAGAATTAACTTACGTTGAAATGCATAGTTATAATTAACAATTCAAATGGGAGACAAATGCAATGCAAACACTGAGATTGCTACACGGAGCCGAGTTTTATAAAATGAGGCTCAAAAGAAGACAAAAATGATTTCATGTCTGGAACTGCATCAGGCTTACTTCGAATATTTGTTCTTAATACACACAAGACGAGAATGCACTTTCTAAATGCTCTATTGCTTTAACACTGAATTCTTAGTACGTTTCAGATTTATGTAAGTTTCACATTTCACCTGAACTTGGAAAAAAATTTTATAACAATTTTTTTATTATTTTAATCCCTTATGCTTTGTGTTTTCTATCATTACCAATATTACTTTTGCACTTAAAGTAAGACTTAAGAACACGGCGCGGTCTCTCGCCAACCATCCAAAAACTCGCTAAACGGCCGGTTCCGAAAAACAGCCACGAATACCAGATTTGCCGAGAAATCGCCAAAAAAATTCAAATTTGGCGACTGTGCCATGATCTTAAGTCGAACCTCACTATAGTCATACGAGTACCACAGGTTGCTAGCTCTACATTAGAGATTAAGTTAAATTATTCCAATATAATTTGAATTAATATATTTCAGTCATTTTTCATTCAAAAGGCTTTGGTGTTTTCAAAAAAAAGGTGGAAATAATGATAAAATCTTTAAATGTAAAATTCTTTCCTATCTAGAAAATAAGCATAAAAATTAATAGTACTTTTCCGGTTACGTTAATGGTTAATTTGGTAATGGTCCGGTTACCTTAATGGTACTCTTCCGTTAGCCGGACGCAAATGTCGCCAATTATGAACAGCCAAGAGCGAAGCGATTTTCCGTTTGCCGGGCGCAAATGTCGCCAATTGTAAACAGCCAAGTCGCCAAGAGCGAAGCGATTTTCCGTTAGCCGGGCACAAATGTCGCCAATTGTGAACCAAACGCGAGCCAAGTCGCCAAGAGAATGGTTGTAAGAAATTTGGCGGAATTCTGGATTATTTGGCGATTTTTCGCTTGCGCCCGGCTAACGGAAAAGTACCAAATTAATAAATGTAGGGCGGTACAAATTCAAATTTTCAAATGTTTTGTTTGAAGCACAAATTATCTAATAAGGTTGTGAATTAATATTTCTGTTTTCATAAGAAAGCTGCTCTATTTCAATCTTCTGTTACTACGTATATACGGCAATAGGAGATGAATAATCACTGGAAGTATGCAAACTTAAAAGTCATATTTTGAGAAATATTAAAGAAGTAAATTATAGAAAAATATTTTCAAACTATTTACAATAAATGATAAACATGCAATTTTTATTTATGATAACACCAAATGAATGATCAGAAGATACATAAACTAATGAAGTCACATTTTGAGTAATATTAAAAAAAATAATTTGCCATTCACATATTTTAATATTCTGCACTAATTTATAACAAAAGTACTTCAATCCGAAATTCTTCATCACCACAATAGCAAATGAATGATCAGAGGATACATCTAAAATAGTCAAATATCATTATGATCATGTGTTAAAAAATTATTTCTAAGGAAGATTCGCACTTAGCATAGTTCTTTAAACATTAAAAAAAATAATTTAACAAAATTCCTTGATTTTTAAGCAAATGAAAGAACAGATGTGATCAATATTAGTATTTATTTTGAAAGAAAGGAACATCCAATTAAATATAGTTATTGTCTTTATAATAGAAGAATTGTTTTTGTAAGGTGTAAAGAGCTCTTATTCCTGTGTTAAATTATATCAACATGTTCAACATATTTTTCTATTTTACAGTCGAGAATTAAAGCTTTTAAGTGATAGATTAATTTTAAAAAATTAGATAAAAGACAATTCCACACTTAGTATTCCTCTGAAAGGCAGGTTTCAAAACAATAGTTCTGAAAAGAAGAGGAATTCGAAAATATCATAAATTTATATACGTTGCATAATGGTACATAATGGGCAAAGAAGAAATATACTATACTATAATGAATAATTGTGTTTACTTACAAATAACCACAAAATTTAATGAACTCATGAATTAGCCATCAAAATTTAAGAAAGAGTTTAACAAATTTTGGATTATAATGTACACTATAAGAGTAATTTTCCTTTCTTTCTCCGGGGCTGTAACTAATTTACTTCACTTTTCCTCTTGTGCTTTAACTGCATTGTCCTCATAACTAACAAAGGATTTGTTTCCATTAACATTTCCCATTCGTTTGAAACAAAAATCTGTTCCTCGTGCTCCAATATGAAATCTTCGACCGACTTCTTGAGGTCGTTATCACTGTGGGTGTCTGCTAGAAGAAGAAGTTCGACAACATTAGTTGAGGTGAGGTTTTCTACCAAAAAAGAGGAACAAACTTCCTTCAGTTTACCGATTTGATATTTATCAGCAGCGTAGTACAGTTGAGTGGCACTTTCCCACTGGAGGTTTTCTATGTTGTCAGAATATAAGAAGAACAACAGCTGCTGCACGATATCATTTTCTAAATCATCAACACGAATGCAATTAGTCTTTTTCTCTTTCATGTCGTTGGTCATCATAGATTTGAAGACAGGGGATCTGGCACAAAGCACTATCTTGTGAGCAGGGAATGATTTTGTTTCCGTTCTCACTTCCACATCAGTAAGGCACTGGTTCATGTAAAGGGTTTTTATGTCTTCTAATCCATTGGGATAAGTAGGCAACTTTTCTGTAGCTTTGTAGATAATATTTCTAGGAATATAATTTCTTTTCTGTTTTATAAGAGCCAAAGGTATTTCATTTAGAGTTTCTTCAGTTGTCTGAAATTCGATTCCAGAAGAAAAAGTGCATTCGCATACCAAAGACAATTTGTCATCTGGCAAATATTCACTTTTCCTGTTTAAAACTGCCTCCCTTGTAAGAGACAAGGGCAGTATATGGATGCTTTTTCTTGCAGCATCAAATCGATTATCAGTCCCGCCGCATTCTATTACGTTTCCAGATTGATCCAACAAAGAAAATTCACATTTGCAAAGGATTTGATTTGTATCGGCTAATATCATTTCAATCATAATCATCTTTTCCTCAGTTAAATATAGACTGATTTTTATGAAGCGTCCGTTTTTTAAATGAGATGGGATCTTGGTTGTCTGCTTTACATTTAGTTGGAGTGCGCTGAAATTTTCAACAACATTAAGAAAAGAAATTTTTTCAATTCTGATGCGGGATCGAGCAGAGCTTTGTCCAATACTTTGAACCTTTCCTTCGCCCTTCCATATCTTACAGCGAACAGTCAGAATATCTTCGGGTAAATAATCAGAATTTCTTCGCAAAAGTATTTTATCTATCTTTAAGAACTTGCCATATACATATCCTTTACCCTTTTTGAATTCATCCTCACTTTTCTCACAACAGAAAGCTGATCCATCCGCTGCAAGAAATGACAGTTCGTATTTTATAGAAACGTTTTCTGGTTCATCATCTTCAAGTCTTCTGATCAGAGAAAGAGAAATGTGACCTTCGTCTTCATCATTTTTTCCTCTTGGATACAAGCGGAGATTCCAAATTCTACCCTCCAGTTCGTCGATGGTGAAATTTGGGCTGTCCAATTTTTCCCCATTCTTGTGCCAACAATAGCTGTAATTTTCTACAAACCAAAAGAAAAAATATTCACTTCTTTCGTTATTCATGATACCGCTCTCTAGACAGCGCAAAACTGTAGTCAGCCAACACGAAAGTCCAACACAGGTGAATTCCTATCCTGATTGATTAGACTATTTAGACAGCCGACAGAGGAATTTCCGCCACACTTAAACAGTCTTTTTCCTCGACAGCACAAACTTCTTAACTGATCTAAGAGTTATTACATTTTATTGCTTCGTAATCGGTATATTTGTTGAGTAATTTTTTAAAAGGTTTCTATCTTGCATCGTCATTGAATTTCCCGGTCTTAGAATTGCAAACAAAAATTCCACTGGATTGCCAGAATCCAAGTTGAAATATAATAACAGGAATTATAAAACTTATTACGAATTTCAACATCGTCCACCTTTTGTATTTCTATTTAAGGGAAAACCTCAAATTTGTTATTTTCGAAGCATTTTAAAGTTATAACAATAATAATTGTAAAAAAGAGACTGAAATTGTTCATTTTCAGTGTGGAAATAACTCAGCCAAAAAAACCATCATTTTATATTTCTATTATAAAAAATATTTATAAAATAATTTTTCTGCTAAAACGTGAATGCGCTTTAAAATTAATTTGTGGAATGGTATTGCTTTCCTTAAGAATTATTGTGGGTCGAAATTGTAAATGAATTTTCTTACGCTGTTTCTGTTATAAGCAGAATGGATAAATATGCACTTAGTCACAAAAGTAAGCAGACCAGAAGCAATGATAGCTTCTGAAGAAATACCCAATTTACGGTTTAAAGCAGTTCAAAATAATTATTTATTTTAATACAAGAGAAATTGAACTTTGTTTCAAAATAAAAAACGCATCACAAAGCTATAAAAATATAATTTTAAAAAATATATTATCTTGAAATGTCAAGTACTTTACATCACAAAAGTAAATTTGAAAGCGAAAATAAAGTTGAAAAAATGGCGGGTTTTAGAAAATTCTTTTTCAGTAACTAAAATTTAGTATTTCTCTGGACAGCCTTTGGCCTTAATTATTGTTTTCATTTTTGACGGCATTGAATTCAGAAAATTTTGAGTGACAGACGATGGTATTTTCTGCCATTTAACTGGAAAGGATTTTTGGAGATCCGTTTCAGTTTCGATATTTTACTTTATAATATGCCGATCCAGATAGTTCCATAAATGCTCAATAAAATTAATATCTGGAAGCTGGGTTGGGGTTTCAGCCATTTCTGTGCATTAGAGAACATAGATCCTAGAACAAATCTTGTAGTATACTTGAGATCATTATTTTCTTTACAGGTATACGATTTCTCGACTCCTTAATTAGATAAAATTCGACGGACGTTGCCTTTAGAAATATGAAAATATATGCATCGATTCATTAGTCCCTCGATTATAACTGAATTGTGTACAGTAGAAGCTGTTATCCAATCTCAAATCATAATCGAATCAGCCAGGTGTTTGGCAGCTCTTCTCATGTTCTTTGGCTACATTTCTGCATTTGCTGCAGTTCCAAATTGTTTGATGTCTATTTTAACCCATAACTGACCCATCCATGAATCAACCCATGACTGACTTTATGACCCATCCATGAATCAACCCATGACTGACTTTATGACCCATCCATGAATCAACCCATGACTGACTTTATGACCCAACCCATTGAATCTATCTTAGGAAAAATTCAAGGAACTCCAAAGCTGCGAGTCCTTCTTGTCGTGCTCCCTTGCAAGTTAATCTATTTTCTTGCGATTGTGTTTGTTTTCAAATGGCTTTCGTCTTATATTTAGCCCATGATATCCTACATTTTGTCATACACGAAGGATTGTCTTAGAATTGCATGATTTTCCAAATTTGTTTCCTGCATCAGGTGCTAATTTTGACGAGCCAATCTTTAGGTTTCTTTTACACTTGGCGGAAACATCCGACTTTCCCGTTTCGTAAATGTGAGCAGTATGCTTCGTGGCTTGTTTCGAGTAATTCCCTCGGCTTAAAACTTTTCAATAGATTTTTTACACTATTGCAAGAGTTCTCCCAACGCTTTTAGTAGTTTTCCGTTGAGGTTTATTCTTATGTAGTCTTGCAATTAAATCTTTGACGTCCTGTGATAGCTCTTTCGCACGTGGTCCCATTGGTGAATCATTGAAAATATTAATACCTGAAAATTACAATAAATCTATCAAAGTATAATAAAAATACAAAAAAACCGTGAAGGTTATCAGTGTTTAACCTTTTCAGTGCCTTACAAAGTTGTTAACTCTCACAGTCCATGCACACTTTTGTAAGTTTAATTTTTATTGGTAGAAATGTAAATTTTTTAAATGTTAACAGAAATAAAGAATGCGTTACTTAATAGTAATTTTGAATACTCTAATCCAAAGCAATAAATAACGCCATCTAGAACAATTATTTGTTGATTTATTTTTAAAAATTTTGAATATATGGCTTGAGGTATAATGTGTACACTTACTTTTGTGTCTAAGTGTGTGTATGCAGATATCTCGTCTTATAAACAGACACTCCTAGATCCGGAAAATTTGAATTCTTTAATTTAATTCGTTTAATTTTTTGTACTAAACAAACAAGATGGATTTTCATGTTGTTTATGTAAACGAAAAATAAAAATTCAGATCCTAGTCTACCTGCATTTATAACACGTTTACGTACAATAAACATACAAATTAATGATTCAATTCAATGCAAATAAGTAGGGAATAAAAGTCTTCCAAATCAAATCCAATACCTCCCCGTGTCGCGTAATCGACAGAAAATTAAAACCTCATAAGAAATTAACTTGTGGTTTCAATCTGATAAAGCCCTTTAAAGCATCCTTTTGAGGCAACCGTTAATATGGTTTAGAGTAATTGAAGTAAAGCTTCGTAACTCCGTCAGTTTCAGTCGCGAAAGAGTTGTACTTTTTTATTTTAAATCTTATTGCTTCCAGCAGTACATTTAATAACTCAAACAGCTTAAGAAATAATAGTTTACATTATTTGCTTATTTCTAACTATTTAACGAAATGTTTATAAAATACATAGGAAATATTTTTTTTTCTATATTTGACGCAATGCACATGTTCAAATTTATTTCTGATTCTAGAAGGTTGATTACTTGTTGTGGGGTCTCTCCAACATTGGAGTAGGGATGACGGTTTTATTACCGGTTTTCGGTAATTCAGGTTTTTCGACCTCCAGTTTAAATTGGCGGTTATAACCACTCAAAATAACCAGTTTTTGTAATAGCCGGCGGCTTTCGATTTTTTATAAAAAGCAAACGCCGTTTGTAGACAATTCTTTTTATTATTTAGATTTTTTTACAGGAAGAAAATCTATAGGCCAATATTTATCTGCTCATAAACACTCTTTTAGTAATCCGCCAACCAACAGACGCCTCGAGGGAGCGGTTGTCGTTTATTGGTCTCAGCTGATGAAATTCAAAGCTTCATACTAACTTGGTAAATTTTAGTCTAATCGAAACATGAATCGGGCCTATATTCCGATCAGGTTTTTTATCCGGTTATTGGATTAAAAAAAAATAAACGGATATAACCGGAACTAAAGAAACTAACCGAAGAAAACAAATTAACCGTAACAAGAAAAACCGGTTTTCGGTTAAAACCGGAAGCTTTTTCCCATCCCTACACTGGAGTGGAATAGCGCCTAGTAAAGTCGTGTGGAACAATTTCTAAATACCAAAAAACGAAACAACTAAAGAGTTTTCATCTCCTAAATCCTTAAGTAGTGGAGTTCTTTAGTTGTTGAGAGTTGTGTAGTATCTTGAATAGAATTTTGTGGGTTTCTTTGAATTTGAATGTTTAGAACTGTGAGTATTTTGACATAAAGCATTCACTTTTATTCATCGATAACAAATGCTTCATTTATTTATTTTTTCAAATTTGAAGTAGTCGCAACATCAGTATTTGAAAGATAGCGGGTCAAGACGGAACGAAAGTTCCAGAAGATCCTTAAAGTAATTTTGTAGAAATTAGTTTAACAAATAAATACACATTTTTAAATTTATTGAAATAAGTAAAATCAATCTTTCTCGAACAGAATTATGCAATCGACATTTCTGGATTTCTAGTTTACAACTGAAAACTATACCTGGTTGAGCGGAATGTAAAATGAAACCAACTCCTATCCGCTGTGCAGCAGATTACTGATACAGCTGTATTTAATTTGTTAAACATGTAGAATTATAATTATTTCTGTAATGTTTTGCAGAAACATTTATATCTTAGAATTCACATTTTGGGTTCGGCTCTTTATTGCATGATTGGCACCAAATCATTTTAAATTCCACTTGTTTTCTCATATCTTCTCCAAAATATCATTGACTGCCAAATTGAAAGCGTCTTCTGAAAACGCCACTTTGCTTGATATCTAAATATTGAATTTGTCACTGCTTAATTCTTTCAACAACTGATATCGAACCGTTGGGTAAGACTTTGTGGGGAGCTGAGAGCACGCAGGGAACTGTCAACTTATTGGGAACAGTGCAGAGAATCGCCACTGTGATTTTTTAGTTGTTCTGCTACTGTGTTAGATTACGACGCATCAACATTAGTTTGCTGCACTTAATTTTCAATTAAGAAGGCAAAATTCGCTTTTCTTACTTTTATATGTAATTTTTCGATAATAGATCGCAAGTGTTTGTCATTACTCAATTTGTCACTGAACCAAACGTATAAAGACGTTTTCCCGAGAAAGCACATTTTCTAAGTTGCAAGTTATTGTATCCTGAGTTAATCTATCCGTGGCGTGTTGACACTTAGCGGCGGTTTAGTCAAGCGGTAACGAGGAGGCCCAAAGGACTCTCGAGCGTTACATTTTTTTAAACTTTATATTCCAGTGCATTTTTTTGTAACTTTATTAATAAGTTAATCTATTTCAATTGTAAAAGCAGGCAGTAAAATTGGTGCATAATGTAGGTGTGCAATATTATGTATTTATTGGATTAAGACTTTAAATATAACTTTTTAAGTTAGTATATATAAACGGAAAGAAGGTAGAGAGACAAATTATGATGGCTTGTGTCCCTGGAAACAATAGGGGAAAGGAGGGTAAGTGAATTACGCACTTAGTGGATTTAAGTTTATAAAGAGTAATGTAAGCACGTAGGCTGTTCATTAAAAGAATTATCATAAATTAATAAAAATAATTACGGGTACTAATCCTCCAAATTTTGATGGTACTTCTCAAAATACTCTCCATTGCATGCAATACACTTATCACACCTTTCTTTTCCAGTTTTCAATACATGCTAGGTGCCATCTTCGTGCAGGTCCTACAGAAACGCCTCCATATCTTTCACCACTGCCTCTGATGCTGAATCTGTGCTTCGTTCCAGTTACGTATTGCTCAGAAATAAAGTAGAGAAAATGTGAAAATGTCATAAAACAGCGCATTTTGTCCTGGGTTAGAACGTTCCGAAGCGCAATTTTTCGACAATACCACTTCTGCTTTGGCTAGAAGATGCTGGGGAAGACAATCTGATTTCAAGGAATATAACCCGTTGCTCCAGTGACTGTACTAACGGAAAAAATATCAACACTGCTGCTGTGATTTCGTGGTAAAGATCGTCGAATCCATTCAGAGACCTTACAAAAGCACAGACATTCGTTGGGTTAACGAGGTTGGGTTTTCAAACTGAACATCACGTGTACTCAGCATGTTCTTTTACCCCTAATTTTACCACATGCATATACCTCTGATTCAGCACCATACTACTTTCTGTTCCCAATTTGAAGGAGACATCTCCGGGGAGAGCGTT
>BGPR01003482.1:34712-64976 GCA_013235015.1 Araneus ventricosus
TCTAGAAAACAAGCCTAATTTGTACCTCATCAACGAAGAAGGTGCAATATATTTTCTTGGAGAATAGGAGAAAACAACATGAATTTCATTTCTTGATTCCTGAAACAAGTGTAAGGAAAACTACAATTGCTTAATGCAGCTTTATTTCCTATCTATTATAGTATTAAATATGTGATGATTAGATTCCATACTAATGATGGAAATAAAGGATAAGGCTCTATATAGGATTGTAAGAAGAAGAACACTTTTAATAAAATAGCTCGAAAGAAATTCTAAATACCTTTCTTCTTTTCTTTATCAAATCTACATTTTATGATGCTGAATTTTCATACAACCATAAATGAAAGATTAAAACCAAATATAAGAATCCAGTTTCTAATTCTTAGGTATTACGTATTAACGCTACCGAAGCTGAAGTTGGCTTAATGCGCCAAAATTGGCGGCAACCTAAAAACCACTAAATCTGTAGGCGACCCAAGAATCTGAGCTGCAGTGACGTTAACATACGCCACGCATATACAGATTTGGGGTTTAAGTCCTTCCTGGCGCATTAGCGCAACCAGCTTCGGTGGCGTTAATAGTAAGTCCCTAATTTTTCAATGATATTTAAATATTGTTTTGCAAGATCAATCACTTTATTCTCAGATATAATTACATAAACATCATAAATTAACAATTAGTATAGTTAAAGCTTAAATGAACCATTAGTTGACATTTCATATTATATTGATTAATAACTATATTGTTATCAATCAAAGCACTTAAAAAAATCGATAAAAATATCAAGTAAGCTCATTTTTGATGGAATCATATAAAAGCAAATTACCACTATTAGGATACTGAAGCATATTTCATTCTCAGGTCGAATTTATTCCCTATAAGAAGAAAACAACTCCCATCAATAACAAGTAAACTACCAAAGAGCAACATTTGATTTCCAAAATATCGAGGAGCGTACATCTAAAAAAAAACTAGGAGGAAATTGCAACGCAATAAATTAGCCAACTCAAAATGATGACTGTTTTAATTTATCTATAAATTCTAAGATCCTGCATCTAAGAATTTTAAGAAAACCTCTTATATAAAATTAGTAGTAACAAGTCTACAGAGCTGGCAAGCTATACAATCAGTGCCATAAAAATAAAAAAACAGCTTTTAGCTGCCTAACATGTAGAAGGTAAATATGGTGGTTGAAATCTAGAATTTGGCTACACTATAAAACGCTATAAATACGTAACTGGAACGAAGTAATGAATGCAAAATTCTTGTTCTATTACAATATAAAGCAATCCCTTGGAAGCACATTTTAGAGTATAAATCTTGGAGTAAACTACTTCTCAAGTACAAGCTTTTACTCTGTAAGATAGTATTACAAATAGTAATGTTGCACAGATTGCCCAATTACAGAATTGCAACGTTAAAAGCTTTGGAAATTGCCAGTGTAGCAAAAGAGTGAATTAATAAGAATAGTACATGGTTCTTAGCATGGGCAGCTTGAAGTCATGAACCTTACAATTCAACCTGTTTTGGATCATATGAAAATAAATCCAGGCAAGTTTTTAAAAAAAATATTGGATATTTACAACATATTGCAACAACATTCACCATATAACCCAGTTGATCCAAGGTCTAGAAAAAAAAGCCTAAAATCGTGCTGAGTTATGTCTTAGAACATTTCATTGCATTCAAAATATACTATGAATTCTGCACAATAGATGTGAATCTGAGTCTCGTAATTACTCAAAATTATATTTTTTCAGACTGATTTTAAGTTGGACATTTACGGCAACACCATTTCACGCCATTTGGAGCGCCTCACTCCAAAACCTCTCTTCAATGCTAAAATCCGGTGGGAATCGGCACAGTATGGTTGAAAAGTTTAGATTTTCATCCAGTCAAATTTTGACATAAAACTGAAATATGATATGGGGTATGAAAGCTATATTCTCACGGGCAAGCGGGAGGAGGGGTAGGCACAATAGAGGGTGATACAGGTGACCAATTGTGTGGACCTACATGGGGCCTCCATAAATGACTCGCCTAAATGGATGGGCCGAAAATTCGAACGTTGTGGAGCAGTGCACTCCAAATGGCCTGGAATCAACTTTCTCGTGAATATTTTGCTTTAAAAAGCTATGATGGAGAACCTGAGAATTGAATTTTATTATCTAAAATTAAGACACTAAGAAATGGTGTACGATGTTTGTTTTAAATCAGTAGTTTTCAATACATATTAAAACAAGTATAAACCACTCTAAAATTCATTTCAAATTAAAATATTTAATTCAAATTCTTAAGAAAAGACACTTCAAAATTATATGTAAAGATACTTTATATTGAGTGAAATTCAGTAAAAGATGCTGTTGCCATTGCTTTTCTTCATAATATATCAAATGACTAATCATTCCACAAATTGCTTTCAAATTAAACTATATAACTTGAATTTTTATAAAGGATAATCCTAATTGAATTGTCCTTTATAAAAACATATTGATGCGAAGGTGCATAGATATTTTTTATTGAGTGAAACTCTGTAATAGACATTAGGCTGGACCAAAAAACTCGAAATTTCTTTTTTATCTCACCATACAGTGGAAAAGTTGCGAATTGGTTACAAATTAAACAAGGAAAAAAAGAAAGGAAATTAATTGGTATCTTCCATTCCGGCAACGGCTTTGAAAATCGAAAAAATTGACAGAAATTGAAACAAAATTCTTTAACATCTTTTTAATTTTAATCCCTTATGGTTTGAGTTTTCTACCATTACCAACATTACTTTTGCACTCGTGGTAAGACTTACGAACACGACGCGGTCTCTCGCCAACCATCCCAAAACTCGCGAAACTGCAGGATCAGAAGAACAGCCATAAATACCAGATTTGGCGAGAAATGCCAAAAAAAAAAAAAAAAAAAAAAAAAAAAAAAAATCAAATTTGACATATGTGCCATGTTCTTAAGTCGAACCTCACTATAGTCTACGGTGTACTTCTACGTGATCTGCTGCATACCCCCAGGGATACGAGTACCACAGGTTGCTAGCTCTACATTAGAATACAAGTTAAATTTTTCCAATATAATTTGAATTAATATATTTCAGTCCTTTTTCATTCAATAAGCTTTGGTGTTTTCTCATAAATAGTTGCAAATAATAATAAAATATATAAATGAAAATTTCTTTCCAATCGAGCAAAAAAGCATAAAAATTAATATTTGTAGGGCGGTGCAAATTCACATTTTCAAATGTTTTGTTTAAAGCACAAATTATCTAATAAGGTTTTGAATTGATATTTGTGTTTTCATAAGAGAGATGCTCGATTTCAAACTTCTGTTACTACCTATATACGACAATAGGAAATGAATAATCACAAGAAGTATGCAAAAATCAAAGTCATATTTTGAGTTATATTAAAGAAGTAAACTATAGAAAAATATTTTTAAATTATTTGCAATAAATGATAAACATGCAATTTTTGTTTATGATAACACCAAACGAATGATCAGAAGATACACAAACTATTCAAGTCACGTTTTGAGTAATATTAAAAAAATCATTTGTCATTCACATATGTTAATATTTTGCACTAATTTATAGCAAAAGTCCTTCAATCCGAAATTCTTCAACACCACAATAGCAAAGGAATTATGAGAGGATGCATCTAAAATATTAAAATGTCATTTTGAATCATGTGTTAAAAATTATTTCGAATGCAAATAAATTTCTCTCTACTGTCATTTTGTATGGAAGATTCTCACTCTCGCATAGTTCTTCCAACATTTTTATAGAAAAATAATTTAACAAAATTTCTATATTTTTAAGCAAATGAAAGGAAAGGTGTGATATATATCAGTATTTATTTAGATACGAAGTAACACCGAATAAAATAAAATTATTGTCTTTATAATAGTAGAATTGTTTTGTAAGGTGTAAAGAGCTCTTATCCCTGTGTTAAATTATATCAGCATGTTCAATATAATTTTCTATTTTACGGTTGAGAATTAAAAGCTTTAAGTGATAGATAAATTTAAAAAAAAATAGATAAAAGTCATTTCCACATTTATTATTCCTCTGAAAGGCAGGTTTCAAAACATTAGTTCTGAAACACTGAGGAATTCGAAAATATTATAAATTTATATACGTTACATAATGGTACATAGTGGGCAGAAAAGAAATATACTATACGATAATAAATGTGTTTACTTACAAATAACTATAAAATTGTATAAACTCATGAATTAGCCATAAAAAATTTAAGAAAAAGTGTAACAAATTTTGATTTTTACTGTATACTATTAGAGTAATTTTCCTTTCTTTCTCCAGGGCTGTAAGTAATTTACTTCACTTTTCCTCTTATACTTTAATTGCATTGTCCTTATAACTAACAAAGGATTTGTTTCCATTAACATTTCCCATTCGTTTGAAACAAAGATCTTTTCATCGTGCTCCAAGATGAAATCATCGACTGACTTCTTTAGGTTTTTATCACTGTGGGTGTCTGCTAGAAGAAGAAGTTCGACAACATTGGTTGGGGTGAGGTTTCCTACCAAAAAGGAGGAACAAACTTCTTTCAGTTTACCGATTTGATATTTATATACAGCGTAGTACAGCTGAGTGGCACTTTTCCACTGGAGGTTCTCTATACTGTCAGAATACAGGAATAACAACAGCTGCTGCATGATATCATCTTCTAAATCATCAACACGAATGCAATCACTATCTTTCTCTTTCATGTCGTTGGTCATCATAGCTTTGAAGACAGGGGATCTGGCACAAAGCACTGTCTTGTGAGCTGGGAATGATTTTGTTTCCTTTCTCACTTCCACATCAGTAAGGCATTGGTTCATGTAAAGGTTTTTTATGTCATCTAATCCATTGGGATAAGTAGGCAACTTTTCTGTAGCTTTGTAGATAATATTTCTAGGAATATAATTGTTTTTCTGTTTTATAAGAGCCAAAGGTATTTCATTCAGAGTTTCTTCAGTTGTCTGAAATTCGATTCCAGAAGAAAAAGTGCATTCGCATATCAAAGACAATTTGTCATCTGGCAAATATTCATTTTTCCTGTTTAAAACTGCCTCCCTTGTAAGAGACAAGGGCAGTGTATGGATGCTTTTTCTTGCAGCATCATATCGATTATCAGTATCGCCGTATTCTATTACATTTCCAGATTGATCTAACAAAGAAAGTTCACATTTGCAAAGGATTTGATTAGTATCGGATAGTACTATTTCTATCATTATCATGTTTTCCTCGGTTAAGTATAGACTGCTTTTTATGTTGCGTCCGTTTTTTGAATGAGATGGGATCTTGGTTGTTTGCTTTACATTTGTCTGGAGTGTGCTGAAATCTCCACAACATGAAGAAAAGATTTTTTTTCAACTCTGAAGGGAGTTCGAGCAGAGCTTTGTCCAATGTTTGGAACCTTTCCTTCGCCCTTCCATATCTTACAGCGGACAGCAAGAATATCTTCGGGTAAATAATAGGAATTTCTTTGCAAAATTATTTCATCCATCTTCGTCCACTGGTCATATCCATATCCTTCACCCCTTTTGAATTCATCCTCAGTTTCATCACAGTAAATAGCTGATCCATCCGCTGCAAGAAATGACAGTTCGTATTTTATAGAAACGTTTTCTGGTCCGTCATCTTGTTTGCTTCTGACTAGAAAAAGAGATATCTGACCTTCGGCTTCATCATCATCCCATCTTGGATACAAATATAGCGCCCACGTTGTTCCCTCCAGTTCGACTATTGTGAAATTTGGACTGGAAAATTTTTCTCCATTCTCGTGCCAACAATAACTGTAATTTTCTATAAACCAAAAGAAAACATATTCACTTTTTTCGTTATTCATGATACCGCTCTGTAGACAGCGCAAAACTGTAGTCAGCCAACACGACAGTTCAACACAAATAAACTCCTATCCTGATTGATTAGACTATTTAGACAGCCGACAGAGGAAATTTACGCCACACGAAAAAAGTTTTTTCAAGATATATTTCATCGGGACTTCCTAATTGGTATATTTGTTGAGTAACTTTTTAAAACTTTGCTATCTTGCATTCTCATTGAATTTCCCGGTTTTAGAATTGCAAACAGAAATTCCACAGGGTTGCCAGATTCCAAGTTGAAATAAAATAACAGGAATTGTAAAACTTATTACGAATGGCAACATACTTCCACCTTTTGTTTGTATTGCTATTTAGGGGAAAACCTCAAATTTGTTATTTCCAAAGCATTTTAAGCTATAACAATTTTTCTTATTAAAAAGAGATTTAAATGGTTCGTTGAAATCTTCAAACAGAGAACTGAAATTTTGAAGATTCCCCCACTTTCTGCCTGTAAGTATGTAGGCATTTGCTTACTTACAGGCATAATGGTTTATCAATTTATTAACTCTCTGCCTTTAGAAATGCTAATAATGCTTAATGCTTTTAGTTTTAAGTTTATACTTTTGATATTCATTTAATTTTTCTTCCGTTTCGATTTTTGTTATTTCTTTTTTTTCTGACGCTTCAAAACTTGGTTCAAAAATAGAAGAAGAATTTTATGATATCTAAAGTGAAGTTATCCAGTTTTTTTTTACATATTTAGAAAACCGGGAAGCGAATGTGATCTTTTTTTAAGACAAAAACATATAAAGGTTAAACCAAAGTGCACGGTACATCCCTCGCCAACCTGCGACAAATGATAGAAAACTCGCCGAACATTCGCCATGTAACCGCACTTACCATGTTACCGTCCGCCATTGGGTTACCGCATTTGGCGATTTATCGCTAAAAGAAATTAAAGTTTGGCGCCGTACCGTACACTTTGGTTGGGCCCATAGAAAATCTCATCATTTTCTTGGAAGTGAACAAAGGTACACCCAACTCTGTTCTGGATTTTCGAGCCATCAGTATATATTACCTTCCCAAAGGTTTGGCTCTCACCATAGCTCTCTGGCCATCTGAAAATCAAAACACCGAAGGCCACAAATTCCACGAGAATTTTTAATAAGTTAAATATGTTGCGAAGTCATAACATGAGTTCTGACCTTTAGGTCAAGAGGTGGACAGCTACTTAGAACATGAAGAGCATATGTTGAAGTAATACTGTATGCCTTAGTAATCGAAAGCAGTGGCGACCGTTGCATCTGCAGTAATTTATTGTTCAATTTAACTTTATCCGAATACCAAATTTCATTACCATACATCTTAATCTTTTCTAATGCATCCAAATATATTTCTTTTACTATACTTGGTTTCAAACCCCAAGTTGCACGAGCAATCCTTCGAACTTTCTCTATGATTTTATAAATTTTAGGTTGCAATATGTTTGGATGTCGCATGAATGGCAATTTTTTTCAAAAATCAGACCTAAATATTTGAGATTTTGGTCATATACTATTCCATCACCGTATAAATATAAGCCCGGAAAATGTGTTATCTCCTTTTGTTTTTAAACATAATGTTAGGACTTATTAGGACTGAAGCGTAAGTTAAAATTTTGAGCCGAATCTTCCAACTTTAAAATGATTTCCATAATCATTTCCTTGAAATGATATGAAGCAGTAGCCTTCATCAGGAGAGCGATATCTTCCGCGTACGCTTGTAAGTAAACATTCTAATTATTATTATCTTGGTTTAAAACTTCGTTAATGATAAGGCATATCGGATGACCCTCTGCTTAGAACATTTATTGTGAGACTTGCTCCATGTCCTAGATGGGATGTATAGGCCAGGAAAGTGGACTGGAAGATGTGTTATATTTAGTTTTGCTCCTAATTCATTCGGCAAAAGGTTAACTAACCAGGCTTATAGCAGAGCCCATAGAGAACATTTATTAGTACATGGCCCCCTTTAAACCCCCCTGTACCCCCACCAGCAAGATCTTTTACTATGTCGCTTAGGGCACTAACCTCAACAACTGTGCCAAATTTCAAAACTGCACCATTTATTTTTTATATTTTTTTTCTTCGTTGACTGGACGACGAGCACAAGGGATTTTGTGGAGGGGAACGGATGTGAGGGGAGGGGAGGAGAGGAGCACGTCTCTTCATGAAATAGGTTTGTCGCCTCCCAACACTACTACTTTCAACACAGACAATACTACCCTTGTATAATTATTATATAGGCATGATGTTTTTCTGAAGGTTGTTGCTTCAGCACTTTTAATGGATTTTATCATTATAATAAGGAATTTTTAGAAATATTTACTTTTTCATCCCCTTCTATCTTCAAAACTATTGATGCTACAAAAAAAGTTAGAGTTATTTTTGTAGGAGATTTAATGTAGTTCAATTTTGTAATTAAGTGTTTTTCGCTAGTATCTTGTTTTCAAGATATTTAAGAAAAATTGAGAAATCCCCCTTTGAATCCCCATACTGCCCACTCACTCTCCACCGGCTGGGTCTTTTAGTTTGTCGTTTACAGCACTATCCCAAAAAGTTTAAAAACTACACCATTTATTTCTTCTAATCAGCGATGTTTGGCCTTTGTTGACTGGGCTAATATATTAACTCACTTCTTAAAGATGAAATCAATCTTTCTAATATTTACAAAACAACGTTACATTTGAAATGAGAATCTTAATTTGTTCAAGAAAAGGCGGTTAAAAACCGTCTTTATAAACCATTCCTTAAATTGACTGACATATGATAAATTCAAAGATTATTTTATATTATAAAACGATTTTTCAGTGTTCCCTTTTGATCTTCGTTTATTAGCTCGCTATTCTTAAAAAACCAGCCCTTTTTTTTTCTCTAGAAATTAAAAAAATTTAAGTTACATTTATCTAAGTAGATATATACTTTACGTATTCTATATATATAAATAAATAATATAATAATTATTAATTAATAAAATAAATATTAGTATATTACTAATTAATAATCGTGAATATAATATAAATAATTATTATACAAATTATTATTATATTAATTACATAATAATTACTATTTCGAAGCAAAGCCGAGTTTTTAAAATTAATTTTTTGAACATTTATGTTATTTTCTTATGGAGGATATGCATATTTCATTGCTGATCCGAAGAATATTTTGAAAATGTTGGCGTTTTCATGCAATATAACATTAAATGCGTTTCTATATATATGAAACTGTTGTATATATGTGTTTTTCCAGAATAAGAATCCAGAATAACAACTCTTCTTCACGCCAACAGATGGTGTCTCTTAAACTCCGGCCAGTACTTTGGACTGAAACTTCTACTAAAACTTCCATGTAACTCTGATTTATTGTATCTGTATTCTGTTCCTTTCGTGTGTATGTGCTGTGATGTGCTTCGCTTAATAAATTTCATTATCTTTCAAAAAGGCAGCGCTCTGGTTACCACTCAATGGTCAAAAATGGATGAAATAGTATGCCTTTTATTTAGATGACTAGAATCTGCTATGAAGACGCACTTTGCATTCTACTGAGAAAAAATTCTATGAGAAGTGAAATTTTTCCACTTACACTTTTAAATTAGAATAGAATTAATATTCTAATTGAAACTTGGCGCAGGTGTTAAAATAAAATGTTTATGTCATTGTAACACTTTTACATAAATTGTAAAATGAATGTACCTCGGGACAACTGAAAACAGGGCTTGTGTTCCAGATAAAAACCATTTCTCTCCTAACCCACTTGTCAGTCAGAAAGCCATTGCAGTACCAAACGACTCCTAAAGTTCGCAGAGCTTCGGTCGGCACACAGTGGAGTATTTGTCGCAAAATCCTGGCCAAAAATACTCTTCATCCTTTTAAAAGTTAAAACCATTGCTGTTGACTTTTGATTCATATTATATTAATAAATACACTTAAATAAACTCACAAACACAGAAAAGAATTTTTTTTAAAAAAATAAATATAAAATACAAAGTTTACTTAACTCTTTACTGCTTATAAGAGGAAAGTAAATGTTGATAGAATTGTTTTACTTTTACGTAATTTTTAATTAAATAGGTTAATGTTATATTATCTATAAAACTTTAGTTATTGATATAAATATATTTTATATATATATATAACGCATATTTACATTTAGAGCTTGCCAAATTTGAGGCATTAAAAAATATATATATTCAGAACATCTATGTTGAAAACTTCTCTATTGAACTTCCTGGAGTAGTTCGAACGGTACAACCTAAGGTATTTGTTTCTGGCCTTGGTAGCTTCTTGTGACAGCTGGCTAATATTTATTTCTTCACTTGCTGTGTTACAGTGACCCTAATTATTAAAACTTTGTACATTGTTGGAGTCATAGGGTGCAATTATAAAGGTCCATGTAGATTTTGTTTCATCAGCATATAATTAGAACTTTTTTCATCAATGTGATATCCATTTATTATAGCTTCGAATATCACTATCAAAATTTTAATCAATTCTACATTTACTACAGTGATTCGTGAAGCAATCTAAGAAAAAATCTAGATCTGAAAAAATCTCATCATTTGATGTTCGAAAGCATTGCTTCGGATTGTCAAGAAGCAGTCCCGAAGCAGTCCCAGTTCCCCTTTGAACTTTCTTAGGATGCTCTTCTTAATACCGCCTCCAATTCTTTTCTCTTCTTCATTCTCGCCTGTCACTTATGTATTGGCATTCTGTATGATAAGTGAAGTTCTGACTTAAAGAATTGTATGCGTGCATTGTCCCTGTTTCAGTATTGCAGGCTCTTCCATCGCCCATTGTCAGTAGCACAGAGTATTTAATCTTTCACGCTATACTTTCAGTTGGTACTTTTGCAATGTACTGAATTTCTTCGTTTATAATATCTGATATTTCATGTTTAAAGTGCACGCAGATTGGTCTAGTAATTTAGCAGTACGGTAATCATAAACGGAAACACCGACAAGGTTAGGCATGCGGAGTGCACTACAGGACTGACATCAATGACACGGCAATTAGCACTGGCACTGCAGACGAACTCCCCTGTCATACTCCGACAACTTCCCTATTACAGGGTTACAACCCGCCAACATCGGAGATAGACCCTAAGAAGTAGTAAACTCACTTTATATCAAAAAATGTCATAATAAAGTCAAGAAAATAAAAAAAGTTATTTTATAAAAAAAATCATATAAAAAAATGGCGCAAATATGCGCAAGATTTTATCTTTGAAATTGGTCCTTAGTATTATAAATATTATGTCTGTACTTTAAAATAGGCCCGGCAAAGCCCGGTACACCTTTAAAAAGCTTTCACAATGTATAAATTAGACCTAAAAGAGCATAAAAATTAACTTTTGAAATTTTTTATAATATGAAAAATAAATATATTCGAATGAATATATAATTTAAAACAAAGGTCTTACCATCATTTAACATGTAAAAATTATTTAACTTTAAACCATCAGTTTATATTGCCACAAAAAAAATATATTTAAACGTTATAGTAAAGCTGAAATGTGATAAAATCTACGTTCACTTATGAAGAAATCTGTTTTTCAACAGAGGCTAGGAGCTAAAGGATACGACTCATGTTCCTGAAATGAACGTCGATCGACGCACCAATTAGTCAACTTTTATAATATACCATTTTTACAATTGTTGAGTACATTTCAAAATTTGGACTTTTGGCCAGGATTTTGGTACAAATACTCCACTGTGCGGCATGCGAAATAAAGTGACTTGCAAATCGGCCACTGCCGATAGTTCTGGAAAGAAAAAAAAAATGCTTTACCTTTAAATCGACTGCAGCGTGCAAAAATTCTTGTCACACATTTCTTAAAAAAACAAATTATTTATAACTGTCAAGTTTTTTCCCAGTTATATCTTATATTTATTTTTCTCATATTTTCTTACTTACTTTATAGTAGCTGAATATACAGTTATAATGCCTACAGAATGCAAAGCTCATGCACACAAACTTCATATTTGTTCCTTTACTTTTCCCTATTAAATTTGAAAAGCGGTAGTAAATTTGTTAAGTTTGTCTAGTAATAGTTCGGTACAGTTAGATTAAAATAAAACCCATGATTTAGAAACTACATGAAAGCAATTGCTTTGGCGTGGACTTTATAACTGTGAACCTCGGTAAATTAAAAAAAGCCACCTTAGATGGCATACACTGTCCAAAGTTGACCATACCCTGTCCAAACTCCGCAAAAAACACCACTCTAGGTATACTAATATATAGAGCAGTCTCAGCGAATTTGGAACGGTATCATTTTTAATTTTATTAAATATTTTGGCAGTAAACTAGGCAATGTTGTAACGATGGAAAAGTGGCGTATAAAATCAATTTATTAAAAGTACTAGGTGGTTACAGTAAAGAACAAGTGTTTAAATTTATGTATCATCAATTAATTTTTTTAACAAAAGATAAAAGGCTCTTATGCTGTTTTGAATTAATTTGAAAAATATGTCATTATATCCTCAGACAGGAATTTTGTTCGGCTACAATTTACTATTATAATTTTATTAAAATAGTTTAAAAACAAAACGAGAGAAATCATTTTTGGTGTTGCCTAAAAGTTTGCTTAGATCAGACCACTAAAGGTTGCCTAAATTGGACCATTTAAATCAGTGGGGGTCGCCTTTTGGAAGAATGACGAATTTTTGTTTCAAAATTGGAAAATCATTGCAACTTTGATGGATATATTTTTCATACTACTACAGCAAAATATATAATATAGGTATTTATTTTACGCAGAATTTTCTGTTCCACAGCTGCTATTTGAGCCATTTTTGGAATTGAATGTTTCGACTCGGAGAAATCTAGGAACAACTCAAAAAGACCCTATTTCTCTTCACTTTTTCCACCTAGCAAACGAACCTCACCTCGTCGTAGGGCAAAAACTTTCGATATTCATGCTGGACTACAACTAAAATGATGAAAGCGGTAAAACCTTAGTCGTAAATTTTTCCGGCTATATGTATCTTTTTTATTTCCCATTCACTGCTATAGACTGACCTAAAGGGAGTCACAAGGAAATCAAAATTCCTCACCCACTTTCAGCTAGTTAATTTATTTACCAATTCGGTCGAGATCTTCGCCCCTTCTACAAGATATCCCTCTCCGGTTCATGTCCAATCAAAATCACTCGCGTTGTCGTGTTTACAAGATAACATGGGCAAAGCTTTATACAGACATAACTTATATATAAATAATTTTCCCGGAGTCGTTTGCTGAGAACTATTGCGATTGAAGTACTCCTGTAAGGATTATACCTTAAAAAAACTAATTATTAGAACCAAAATCAGAGGAAAAAAACTTTCCAAAAGTACAAAAATGTAACGTAGGGCTCAGAAATAAGGAAGTTACCATAAGTAATACATTGTAAAAGAGTTTGATATTAATTCACTTAAAACTGAAAATTCCTTGAAGAAGAGTAATTGAAACTTATACTGAAAATTGGATCCTAAATAATTAAAGATTAAAAGCCTCTGAATTTAGGAGGTTTTAGAAGGTTGTAAATTTTTTTATGTTCTAATATTTTAAAATTTATGTCGAAGGATTTTTTCTTCTTTATTTACTCCCGTACATTTCATACTTAAGGAATAGCAAGTTATTTCTTGCTCTTCTAATATTTCAGAAATTATTTATATTCATAAATACACATAATTGCACAATTCAAATTGAAGTGCCAAAACACATGGGATTCCTGTTAATATCGTGTGGGACCTCCTTTTCCCAAGCGAAATGCATAAACTCGACGTGGCATTGACTCAACAGGTCGTCGTAAGTTCTCCGAAGAAATATTCAGCCATGCTTCCTCTACAGCTTGGCTGAAGAGGCAGCAAAATTGGTCCCTAAATCCTAAAAGATTGAGGACCACTGAATATGGAAGATTTTAGATAGTTATTGTTTCTTTTTTATTATATTTTTATATTTATGCCGAAAGATTTTTCTTTTTAGATAATCCCATACATTTCTTATTTAAGGATTAGCAAGTTATTTCTTGTTTTTGTAATATTTAAGCAATTATTATTTCCTTTGCGTAGGGACGCATAATTGTGTAATCTATATTTAATGCTTAACTGTTCTTAAACATTCTCATCTCGTGGTGATTTTAACGTAAATTTTTTAAATTCCTCTTTATGTCGGTATTTTTTTAACGTGATAAAAAATATTAAATCTTTGAAACATAAGACAGAGTATTAAATGAAATGTTTGTGATAGTTAACTACTATAATTATTTTTCCGCTAGTTAAGTGTTTAATATGGAATTATTATGTTATCATTCGTTATGTAAGTGTTTGCTTAATAAATGCTAATTTAGTAAGTTACTATATTAGAATATAGTACTATTGTACTATATTTTTTAACCTTTTATCGCATATTAGAGCAAAGTTAAACTCTAACTGGTGAGGTAAATACATAATTCTCAAGAAAAATCTACATTTTTAGTTCAATATTCTGTCTCAAAACTTCAATGCAAGCTTCCTGTTGTTATTTTGATATAATATTTATCAAAGAGGATACATATGAGTTGATTAAAATGTAAACAAAGACACAGTTTGTATTTAATTGTTTTTCTTGCCAAAACATGATTAGCAGGAATAACATCCGAATAACTAAGAGAAAAATTTAATTACTTTGCTTTCTTTGTCGATAGCATTGTTAATATTTTTGTAGAATTATTTTTGTCGTTATCATTAACTTTCCTGACACTTATTTTTCTGGTTAGTATAGGTAATTCTCACTAGAGTGCATTATAGATTCAAAAGTGAAGGAAGCACGGCAAAATCTAAGTCTACTACGGGCCAATTTAGTAATATATATATACGTGAGCCATAAAAACGCCCGTCGATTTTTTTATTAAGTAATTTATTTCCATATTAATTTATTTTTAAGATTAAATGCATTTCTAAAAGTAGTATATTAAAAAATTATTCTCTACATGATACAGTGCACGTCTTCCGTACTACTTTCCTTCCTAGTTATCGAAGAAATTTTATTCGCGATAATTATTGCTTTGTAAATTGCTACATTACAGTAATTCTGGATTTTAAAAGAACGTCATTTCCTTTCAAAAGTGTAAATTACAGCTCTCAGAAACCAACACAATCTGTCCTGGCTCAAGTTACCAAAAGTAATGGTTTATACTGAGAGAATTACGCATATTAGTAATTCATTTGGAATCAAGAGAAGAGCAATCTTTGCAGGTTACTAAAATTCCCTGTGAGCCCATTGAGTACCACTGCAGATGCACAAAAGTTCCCTTGCCAAATATTTGATAGAATTTGGTGCTGTTGTTAAATCATACAGCTGGCGAGTGTTTTTGCTGGTCACAATCATTTCAGCCTACTATCACAAGATACTTTTACGATATCTGCAGGATATTGTTCGATATTCTGAATGCTGCACAATATCGTGATGGTACCGTAACAATGCTGCACAGCATATTGTGCTAAAAGGGAGCGAAGCCAAGCGACATTAAATCAAGGGATCTAGGAAGCCAGGAAGTGGAACTTCTTTTCCAACTCTACATCACGTCGAATTCTATTAAAACTGAGAGAGACTGGTTGCTGTTTTTATTTCTGCAAAGCGACCTTCATTGTTGAACCTGCAATAAAGGAGGAATCGCCCTCCTTAATGCGACTCCCAAACACGTAGCATACAACTTTTAAGTGTTTTCTGACAGACAACTTGTAAAATAACATAAGGCCCCCTCCCAGCTTTAATTTGCTTTCTCTTGGGCCCCATTTTCAGAAGTCATTTGGGGTCCATTTATATCTGTCAATCGCGATATCGGAGGAAAAATTGGTGCGTCTGTGGAAAAAGTTAGTCGGTGAGTAAGACTGATGGCTTTCGTTCAGTTTGAGTAAAGTGTAAAGTGTTCACTTATTTTGATCATATAGCTTTAAAATCCAAAAAATCGGCTTTCGAATTCCATAATTGGGTATTTATTGTTTTTAATAAAGTATCTAAAATTTGAGGAATACTTTACTTGTGGTAGTTTAAGAAATTACGTAAGAATACATGAATTATCTGCTTTTGAGCTGAACACGACAAACGGAAAAATGCGGGTCAAACGTTTAGGGATTAAATACAGGGATGCTTACTTTAAGAAACCATTTTAGTGCGATTTATAACATGAAGAAATATTACAGAAATGATTTTAATCTTTATTACCGGAATAATATACCGTTACTGTATTATGAACGAAAACTTAAATCTAACTATGAGCAATTTATCAAAAATGAAAAATTCTCGTGAGCTTCTAGATGGCTTTTCTAGTATAATTTTGATGGGTGAACAGTTAAATTTTCTTATCAACAAAATAAGTTTAAAATGTTATCATTCCAGTTACCCATTTTGAACATTGCGGAAATTTCAGTTTATTATAAAATTGGGATTCGTATGAAGCATAGAAATTAATTGAAGATAAATTAGTTATGTAAGAGAAACGAATCGTCCATTCTCCTATCTGCTAAGGTTTCCGGCACGCATGCTCACTCCGTCGCAGGCCATCCAGGTATCTTCCGAACGGCCGCTTCCGAAAGAAGTTTAAATGAGGAAAGTATGTTTTCAGCGAAATTCCGAGGAGGACTCCATGGTAAATCCGACGAGGAGACTTGGGGAAGAAGCAGCAAATCGGGAAGAGGGAAGAAATTCTCCCTTTCAGGTAGGTTTGAATTCTTTTACTTCGAAAAAGGCGGAAAGTGGATTGAGATAAGGCCAGCGAAAGAAAATGGCTAATGGCTCACGGAGGCTTTAGTGAAGAACGGCCGGGAGGGAGTTTATGACGTCACGCGGTTCACACTGTGCTCGAAAATACGAGATACATTTAAGATTTTACTTCATGGTTTTGATATAACCTTGTTTTATTTCTCATTAAAAATGATGCCAGTATTTGGAGTGAGATCAATCAAATACGTGCAATGATTTTATAAATTAATTTTGGCATTTTTGATGGGGAATATATACGAAAGAAGGAGAAAAAAAATTAAGATAATCTTTAGTCGGCATATGCTTTCTGCATTGAGAAAACTTTCTTCATACCTTATTCACTATTAGCTCTTAGATAAAATGGTAATTGCTTAATGATTTTAAAAAATATATGTCTATCTCTATGACTTGCTTTTAAATAATACTTGTTACAAAGTTTCTTCAGAAAAACGTATTTGTGCATAATAAAGGGATTTATCACATAACAGGCGTTTATCCGTACGTCCGTTCAAATATATAAAACTCTTACCATATGTTTTAAACATATCAATAGTTATTTACAATGTTAAAAATATTTCAAAACACATTCATTTAAAGTTGTTAATTATTTACATAACTCGATAACCATCGTTGGCAGAATAGTCGTGAATGAATCAAAGGAAATTTTGTAAGCTCATTTTCAGATATTTAGACTGGAACCCAAAGAGTTCGAGGGATATCAAATAGAATTTTAGAAAGTATCTTTTAGATCAATTTTTGAAATTATATTTTCCTTCTTCTGCGGTTTTAATCAACATATTAAAATGATAGAAGAGAATATTCAACAACAAATTACTTATAGAATTATGCATATTAATTTGTAAGACAAACATTTATATATTATTGCTTGAACAATAAGACTCTATCTTCTTAACTCTAGTTACTCAGCTAAACATCCAGATAACGAAAAATGATCTAGAAACGTATTCTTTTCTGGAAGTGTCCTAGAAAGTCAAAACATCTCAAAAACCAGGTGTCGTCCAAACCACCTGACTGCGATTCAAAATTAAGAGGACCGTCCCAAAATAGCCTTCGAGTTGCTTCAGAACGAGACGTTAATAAATTAACTAATCAATTAATAAAATAATTTCCTTTCAATTGCACTATAACCACCTGTTTGCAACCTCAGTTTACTTCCAAAATCGGATTAATAATAAATGCTGATATTGGAGCAATATTTGAAGCAATCTTTTAGAAGACGCCTTTAAATAAAACAGTGATATAAATTGAAATGAAGGTAATTGTAAATAATTATGAATTCACATAAAAATATTTAACCTGCTCTTTCGTTTTTCCTTGAAGACAACGATACTAAGAAACAATTTGTAGAAATAAAATCATGAATAAGGAAAAGACAATGACATAGAAGAAATCCAGGTTTGTCGGAAGTTTTCTAGCGATGAATTATTATGAGATTTCTTCTCCCTTGCAAAGTTTATTAATTTTACCGCGTTGGGGGAATCTAGGGATATTTGCCCCTAGTTTTAATTTTTATTTTATTTCTCAAATATTTTGATTGTTCGCATAATAAAAGGATTTGCTTTTAGGAGTGAGAAATGTGCGTACGCAAAATTGGAGTCTCAATTAATTATAAAAAAAATGTATTTCATGAAATCACATAGTGTCAAATATCCACTTCATCCAATATTAGGAATGCTTTATCCTAGGGGTATGGATAGTTAGTCTTGCATGCAAGGAATATTGTAATTATTTCCATCTTTTGTATATACGGAAAATTCCGAAATTATGTTAAAACTACTGAATTGAAAACTTCTTAATTATCAAAAAATATTATTGAAACTAATATTAAGAAGTAATTAATATGCTTAATTCTTATCAATAAAAATCTTGTCATCAAATTAAATAAAATTAGTTCAAAATTAAATAAACATTTAAAATACTTAATTAATTAATTGATAAAAATTATAGCTATGGATCCAGGAATGTACTAACACCTTAATGCATTGAAGAATTACCACCTTTAGAATAGAATAGAATAGCATGAAAATGAAAAGAAAAAATGTAAAACTTTTTTAATAAAAACAAAATTAGAAAAGCTTAATAGATTTACTCCTAATATTTTAATGAAAACAAAAGAAGAAGAAAGAAGTATATATTCTTCTAAAAAATGCAAACCAAGAAAGAGAAGAATTCAACCGAAACGGTAAAAGTTAAATAGAATCAAACGATGACAAACAGTTCGAGCAAAAAATTATATTAAAATAATAAATAGATAAAAATCGTATTTTTTACAAGATAGGGAAAAAATGGAATAAATAAATTTCATTCATTTTTTAAATTTTCACAAAACACATTTTTTGTATTATTTGTAATTATCACATTAATTTTTTTAACATTCTTTAATAATTATTTACAACCTATTTTTAAATAATATTTCTCATTTAAAAGTCAACTACCGAAAAACTCTCAATGAAGTCGGCATTTAAGGCAAAGGGTTGCTAGTACAGTCATCCAGCTTGATCATTCGAGTTGCCATACTGGCGACAAAGTTCACCGTACGAGACAGTTGATGACAACCGCACAATATACTTCGGCCGGCTACGAACATCGAAGCTGCAGTAAATATCTAAAGGTACCTACCAATATATATTCTTGTTTTGTGAAGTAATCTCTTTTGGTTGAATCCAGTATCCCTAACTTGAATTTTTCGAAATAATATAAAGATTAATCCAAATAGAATTAATATATTACAAAAAATTGTGCATCAAATTATAGCTTTAAATATGCTTAATACACTGAAATATATTAATTCATCACACCATCAATCAGAGCGAACTTACAGACCACAAAGTAATGAAAAACAGAACATTTACTTCGGGGCTCCTAAAACATATTTACTTACACACCATTGTAATGACTTTTCAGATCGGAATGAACCATCTGAGCAGAGGCCAAATAGGGTTGGCAAACAGAAATTACCAACCATGTCTTAATCTGAGAAAATAATCTTGGTCAAGTACCCATAGATTTCCCGACTAACTGAAATTCCGTTCTGTATGCTGTCGGACTTTTCTTTCTCAAGGTGAGAGATTAATCACATTGAAATGCAATGGATCCAGGTTACCAAACAAGTGAGGAAACCGAATATGTTCCTAGACTTGATCATGCAATTAATTGAAGGAGTGGGTCAATGCGTGGACACATATACAAATAATATCAGTGCTTGTATTAAAAAATATTCCAGTTTATATAACAGATTAAAAAGCGAATTTTCATTTTACAAATGTATGGGTTTTATATAACTTATTTAGTCGCGTCTTGATGTAAATAGAGAATTTCTTCCAGTTTACTGCTATCATCTTAAGATTTTTACTATTTCTGCAACTATGATTAAATTCATTTCATTAATACTAACCGTAAAGTAATTAATGCCTGAAATGTAGAGACATTACGTATATGCAGTCCTTAAAAATCAGCGTGTTAAATTCCCTTCTTTCGAATGCCGCAAGATATCTCGTCCCAGGGTTCTTGCCGTAAGTCAAAATGTAAATTACTGGTCACCTCATCAAGAAGATAGATTCTTGTAAAATAAGCCTCATCAAGAGGCGCCACATGCAGAGAGCCCCTCTAAAACTAGTGAATCTCCGTCACGAGGGAAAGAACTTCAGATTGCTTATAGGCAGACATCTCATCCTCGTACTTGAGGTGGCCCAAAGGAATGGAGTATGGTGCAGAAATACAACCTCTTTATATGATTTCTGTTAAGTCTGTGATATTATTGCCTCAAAACTGTCAATATTCGATGTTTTCAATCTCCTTATGATTTTTAGTTTCCTATCTCTGTTTGGAAGAAATGCTCAGAATGGCTTCCACTCAGCCTTGCTTTTGCTTTTCTGACACATGCTCGTCTACAGATGGGGAGAGATGCTCCACTTTCGTCGAAAAGAAATGCAGACGCTGGTCAGCGATTCCTGCTACCTACGTCCAATATGCCGGGGAGAAATGCTCCATGGCAAGACACTTGCTGCAAATGTCTATGCTATCTGGGTAGTTATTTATCTATCTTCTATAGTAATTATTATTATAATAGTAATAATTATATTAACTATCTTCTATAGTATCTTAGATATTATAAATCTTCTAAAGTAGTTTTAAGGATGTCCTCCTCTTTGAAAGGTTCTGAACAAAGCATGTCAACCATTTTCTACGAGTAAAATCCTCCTCCCCTCCTCAGTTTATTAAAAAAGCAACAACAATTGTTTGTCAGTACATGGATTACATATATTAAGAAGCTTTAATTTCCATTAGATTGACATTTTTTGTTTATAATTAACGAAGTTGTAAAGGGGTGCCTAGTTGCCTCTTTTTAAAAACTGTTCTGGGCAACTTCATATAATTTCTGTCTCAGTTTTCAAATTATCGTTTCTGAGCAAATAATCTCATTGATAGAGAAAGAATGCTTAATGCATTTATAAAATATTCTGCTTTTAAGTCTTCAGTGAGAAATAACACTCACCAAACGATGAAGAATTAATTTTGATACATTAAAGTAAGGAAAATAAAAAGTTACAATAATTTTTTCCTTTTGCATTATTGTTTTTGGGTTAAAAAGTTATAGTAATTAGATATTATAAATGTTTTATATGTGCCATTCTTATACTAAATATTTCATTCTTGTGTTGTACTTTTTATTTTGTACTTGAAAATTTGTTTTAACCCCTTAGCTCCTGAGATTACCGCGACGAACTTTTTTAAAATTTTATTTGTGAGATTGTGGCCAAGTTATATAGCCATATTAGTGTTATAGAGACAAATCTTCTTAGTTTTAAATAATGGTGAAATGAAAAGAACATTTGTTTGTCTTATGCAACATGAAAATGATGTGAATTTCCAAAAAAAGCAAAAGTTTAAAAGGTTACGAAATCGTCTATTGTTTTTTAATCATTAGCAAATCAATATTAATAACAAAAACAAAATAATAATCTTTTGTTATATTTCATAGCATTGACTCAAAGCAATTTACGTGGTACGAGCTAAAATTCCTCAATTTCTGATTACCCATTTAAAATGAGTTTTTAACGCATTTATTATATTCCCTCGTAGAAACTTTGATAAGATAATGTTCCTATAAACACGAAAGACTCAAATGAAAGAAATTCACTAATAACTTGAATAATGTGATTGGTCCTCTTAATTAGGTCATTAATATAGAGCGGAGGTTCCCATCCTTGGGTACGTGTACCCCTGGGGGTACGCGAAATCAAAGTTGTTAATGGTGGAAACAAAAAACACGAGTGATTTAAAAAGTTAGAGAATTTTGTTTCTCCAAGTGAATACTTGGTATTTAATAACTTCACTACTTGAATAGTTGATTTTTCTCTTCCGAAGTGTAATTTTCAGCTATCCTTATAAGATAAAATCAAATAATTACAATACTGGTTTCATTTGCTTTGGCATTGAAATAATACTATTTAAAAAATGTAATAAAATGTAAAATTAAACATAAGTTCTTCAAATGTTTTTGATTCGAATAATTTGACTTTTAACCTAACCTTAAATTTTTCATAAAAACTTCTTTGCATAGGCGTATATTTTTTTTGGGGGGGGGGAGTTGGATATGATAGTAGGGGATATGCGAGGGGAAAAAGGTTGGGAATCCTTGATATAGAGTGATGGCGGTGGTAGGAAGTCCTAGTTATGGGTCAACTCCACAATCACCTAATATATAACCACAAGACTTCATTCGTATCAGAATGGCAAATGCTGTACAGCGACAATGTTCTGACACACTAGACGACATAGGATTGAATACGTATGCAGATTTTAAACAGCAATATATTTAATAAAACAGCAACTAACTTAATAAAAAGAAATTATAGTATCAGCATCGTACAATCACGCGCACTTTTAAGATGCAAACAAAAAAAAAAAGTGAGCGAGAAAGCTAGTGGGGCATCGCTTTTAAGTACTGCAGCGCTTCTTTGCCATTGGCCAACAGATGGCATCACTAGAAAGTCGTAAATTCAGCAAGCAAACACAGCCGGCGATGATGTCACATATTTGAAAAAAATAAAATAAAATAAATTTGCTTAAATGTGAATGTGAAACTTATCCTGATACCTTTAATAACTTCAAAACGTATGGTTAAATAATCACACCGGAGTTGAAAACATATGTTTAGAACATGTCTAAAACAGCTCTCATTACATTTAATTGAGAATTGTTTTAGAAATGTTGTAAAAACGTGTTTTCAACTCCGGTGTAAACTCGCCTTAAAAACTAGATTAACTATCAGCCGCATTTCTTCTAGACAACGTTTTACTCATTCTGAATGAAAGCAATGACTTTTTTTCTATAGAACCTTTTTCTATGATAGAATGATAGTAAAAAAAGACAGTGACAGTATCATGATTTATTTAATAAGCTTTGTAATGTAATATTTATATAAAAGCATTCTGATTTTTTTTAAATATTCATTTTGAATTATGAAGCATAAATCTTACATAGAAGGACATTTTTTCAGCAAGCAATTAATTTTAAAGATGAATATTGCGGCTGGACCTAATAAATATGATGAATCTTCTATACTCCTACAGACAAACGCCAAGCAAAATTTATGCTTGTTTAGGACCAATGCAAATGACCTACCAAGAACGACTATTTCATAGCTGAAATTAAATAAGAATGAAGTACCGAAAGAAAGTTTTTGAATAATGTCGTGCTCTCAAATAATGGTGAGATGATAAAGGCTGTTCCCACCTACATAAAGCTGAACCTTATAACAAATGTAACTATCCGCCAGGTGGCGCTGGATCCCTCCAGCTAGTCAGATGACTCTCTTATAGTGTGTGTGAAGACACGCGAGTTCCGGTATTGTTGAACCAGCAAAATGTTTTCATTTCATTGTAAAATGTAAATATTCTGTAAATAATCAGTTAGTCATCATTGAATAATTACTTATTATTTCATGGAGCCCTCTTCATTTCGTCCCGAAATATTTTATGTAGATGTAATAATGGCTCGCTCAGTAAATCTTACATATAGAGAAGAGACATTATTAAAATGGCGCCCCACGTTGGGCGCCATTTTTATAATGGCTCTACTCCGTTAGTAACTATTACTGAGCGGGTCATTACTTTAATTCACAGAAAAGATAGTTCAGGTTGAAATAAATGAACATTTTGTCGGTATTACTATACGGGTCCTCTTGGAGTGTATTACTCTCACTCACACACACTGTCAAAAATTCATCTGCGTAGAGGGAGGAAGGCAGCGCCATCTAGCGGATAAATACATCAGTAACAACATGAATTATCGCTTTAAACGAAAACTTGAAATTTAAATTTTAAATACCTCAAAATTTTAGTACTCCATATCATTTTGTGAATCACTACTGACCTGAATGCCCCAGAACGCCATTCTTTTACCTATATACGCCAATATTTAATTTACGAGCAATAATCCTTTAATTCAGTATTCACTGAACCACTACTGTCTGGTTACACAAAGTGTTGACGCTACTGAAAGACTACAGAAAAGAAAGTTTCTATCCTTTTTTACGAATGAAATCAATTGTTAAGGAGCGAAGGGGGAGTCGTGTACTTGTATGCATCTGAAAGTATTTTTGTAAGGAGATATACGAGTTTACTGTAATGTACTTTCTCCATGTGTAGGTGCACTGGAGTTCATTACATTCAAACAGAGCTTCACAAAATATTTGAACTACGTTTGGAACCATTCTGAAAGGAGTTAATTATAAGAAATAGAAGAAAGGAAGATGAATTAATGCTGTCGGATGTTTGCGTAAGTCCCTTCTTCAATATTCGTTGTATAAATATGAGACTTTGTTTATGTATTTTTTTCTTTTAATATAAAACATCAGAATATATGCATGTAAACCCTTAATATTCTCATTTACATTTCAACATGAGTTGTAATTCCAGTATACATCACAGCGCAAATAAAATTCTGGCTTTGATGTGATTGTGTAAAGTAAAATCTTGGCTGTATTATTTATATGTATGAAACGTTTCTTAACTGTAAATTAAACTAGAATTTCTAATTTAAAAATTTTTGAAAGAATTTTTAAATAAAAACATTTGAAGGGTGTCATTTTTATACACTACCAATGAAGTTTCCAAAGGAAAATTTAATAATTTTGGCTTATACTATTAAAAATTAATGTAATATTCAGTGTAATCCATGTTTTTCAAATGTCATGCAACATTTTCTGTATCATTTCCAACATTAAACCAAGTGTTGTATTAAGAAATATTCTGAATTCCTCTTAAAAATCAATATTTATAAACTTCAGAAAACACCTAACTAAACCTTAAGCAACAATGTGATGAAATTTAGATTAACCACGTTCATTTTAAAAATATCCAGGTTGCCTCACTCAGTTCCAAATACTAAATGACTGACTACCACATATTAGATTCTAAAGAGAATAAAAATTTTTAGTATAAGGATATATTTGATATCAATTTACATGAATAATGGGAAATTTAAGGGAATTCCGCAGGTCTGTGGATTATATAAATACATGCATGTGCTGATATATTACTAAAAAAAGAGATACTGTGGAGTATCCCTATAACGAAATCGCTTGGTTTCAATTGAAAAATTCGTTATAGAGAGAATTTCGTTATACGGAGATTAGAGATTTTTGCTGTTATTTAAGTAAATGTTCCAAACTTTTCAATAGATGCGATAAGTTCAAATGTATTTAATTATGATTTTCGATTGAAAATGAAGTAATATATATTATAAATTTGTTAAAATGATACTAATTTCTATTGTATAAATAAAATGCTCAAAAGTTATGACAATTCACCAATTTAGAGAATAACATGTACTAGTATGTACTTACGTTTATTTTACTCGAAAAATTCCGTTATTTTACATTGCTTTGCATTTCGTGATATTAAATATTCAGAAAATTTTTTACTTTTTAAGAGTGAGTGGTTCCAGAAACAGGCACGTGTGAGCGAATTGGTTGCACAGAAATTATCAACTTTCTTCAAAAATGAAAAAAATCGAAAATATAAAGGTCTGAAAAAATTCGTTATAGGGAGACAATCACTTCTTTACATGGAGAATATTTTGAATGTTATTTAACATTCCGATTAAAAATTTCGTTATAGGGAGAAATTCGCTGTAGAGAGACTTCGATGTTGGGAGACTCTACTGTATTTCAAACATTAAATCACAAAATACAAGCCATAACATGGGGTTCGTGATGGTAGTTTTACCATTATTACCTTATTATAAGCAATTTACAAAAGAAACTATAAAATTTTGATTATGTAAAAGAAATAATCAATTAGACAATTAGATTATCAGTACTAATTTAAGCAGAAAATGCTTTTAGAAATAATAAATAAAATTTGATTAAAAAGTTTTTCCCATTCCTGAACTCTCATCAATTGTAAAAGAAGGGGAAAATAACACTTATCTTTTCGTGTTGCATCACTTTGGAGAACCTTGCGATACTTAGGGCAGAAATTCTAGACCGGAGAGTCTGATTTAACCTCCGTTAGGCGCGCGAAATTTTGTTACACTATTAAGCACGCGGGATGCATTTATCCCCCATTTTCTCTTTCTTTTTTTCTACATATATTTTTTTCTGAGAAAAGATATATCAGCTGAAAATTTAAAAATAAATATCTAAGAAATGCAAAATAAAGCAAAAATTATTCTAGATAACTAATTTGAATATTTTTATAGAGATTACAAAAATACTATGAAAAATCACAACATTTTACATATACTTCTTTTAAATGCTCACTACAGACTTAATTATGGCGTTTTTTAAAATATTTTTCGTTAGTGTTGTCACAATTACTTCCCCAAATATTTGCATACCTATATTACTCATTGACTTTGTTGTTTTTTGGTTCTGTACCGCTGATTCCAAACATAAGATTTTCGGTTCTTTTTAACTCCATCGGAAGGCCGGCATTGGACATCTCTGCTTAAAATGCGAAGTTTAATAAGTATGAAACTGAAATTTTTGATGCCATCAAGTCGTTTCATATCTTTATCGATATTACTGTGTTTGAAAATTATAAAAGTGTTAATAGTAGAGTTGTTTCAAAGACTGGAAAAAAGAACCATTATCCAATGACAGGTATCATTGGATAATGGTTCTTGACATCATTTCCTGCCACAGCTGAACTAGAACAGGAACTTCTTTTGTCATGTAACAAAATTCAAACATTTCAGTTTTTTGTTGTTACCTGTTGCCAATAGAAACTGAAAAGTCCATTGCAAATAATTATGACATAAGCATAGCCAAATATTCGAGGCTTTACTTATCGCTTCTTATAAGGTAAAATTCTTTTAATAATTCACGTTTATTTAAATTAATTGCATCGACATAAATTAGTTTAGATCTCTGTTAAAAGCTTTTTAGCCAATTCGAAGCTAGTAAGCCAGTTATCCGGTGTTAAACTGGTTCTACTAGTTTTTTAGAATGAAATACCCTGAAATTTAATAAATATTTTTAAAAAGTAAAAAATAAAACGAAGGAAAGTGCCAGAATTTCACACGGAAAGCACAATAAGTCATTAAGAAAGTAAGCATTATTACAGAACCAGCGAAAGAAGAGAACGATCATTATTATAAGAGAACGATGGACTGCGCAATTCATGTATTTTCGCAAAAATAGCACGTATTTTCGGGAAGATAGGAAAAATCATCTTAAAAAATACCTAATTTTTCCGCATTTTTATTTGCTAATAACATGCAGAGTTCTCAATCAAATTATGCCAGAATAATCGACATCATGTTAGAGCAGCATTGTGTAAGAACTCGAAATATTTGAGCAAATTTTAGTATTCGTAGAATTAATTTTTAACTGCGCGTGCTCAAAACACAGTATTATTTTTCTTTTGTAATTTAGAATCCAGATATATAGGACAGCTTATATAAAAATCCCTGTTCATTACGGTTAAGATTCAGAAAGATATCGGAATTGCAGCAAATGAATTGCTTTTGCTTTCTAAGTGAAACAATGATGAGAGTTTGTCCACAAATTTATATTTTTTATACTTGAATCTTCGAATAGTAATTGCCGAACTGCAATTTAAGTTACGTATTTAATTTATGAGTATTCAGGGTATTCAACTTTGATACAATTCAATATTACTGCATCTTACGAATTATGCTTAACTTTTGGACACCAATGTATTTCTGACGCTGGATTCAGGTAAAGACGTCTTAATCGTCAAATAATCGTACTGAATGTGTTAGGAATAAATTAACTTCTTTTTAACTTTCATAATAGCAGAATGCTCTTTTAAAGGTGAACAAACTGAGTAGGCTGAATATATCTTTTTGTAACTATAAAACTACGGATTTCTTGTGATAATGTTTAAGGATGTAATTTTTCTATAGCCTTGATTTCTTCACAGTGACGTACGACATGAATGATCTAATTTTGAGATGGGACAACGAGTGAGTCAAGTTCCTAGATAATATAGAGCCGCCTGATTACTTCCTAGATAAAAATGGTGTCATCTGTGAAGTTTTGAATGCGACTCACAAAACAAACCAGATGATTATCAGAAATTTTAGATGGTTTTAAAGATTCAAAATATTAAATAATAATATTAGTATATAATATTTCCCAGATAGCAAAGAAAGCTTGTCTAAAAGGTTTTGGAAACCTTGTCGTCGGCAAGGGTAAAGGGTTGTCACAAAGTTTTCCATGGCAAGGGTTGAACCTTTCAGCAAGGTAGCGGAAAGGTTTGCTAGTCAACAAAAAACAAGGTTTTCTGTAAGGTTTTTAGTAAGATTTCCCCAAGCTTTTATTACAAGCTTGTTTCAGGCCTTTCAAAAGGTTGTTAAGAGCCCTCCTTCGGCGAAAAAAATAGAACCCCCTTCTAAGCCGTACTCCTACAGAGGTGTCCAGCCATCTCCCCTTTCTTCACCCTCCTCTTCAAAGCCTTGCTTCTACAGGGCTTTCCCCCTTTTTTACTCCTCTTTTCCTGACTCATCTTCCAACTTAGAGATATCTGGAATGTCAATTAAGTAGATCAATTAAGAATCTTAATCAAAGATTAATCATTAATTTGATTAATCTGATTTTTAATTAAACTTACATGAAAGATTTCGTTGCAGATTGCGACAAGACTTCACATTCCTCCGAACCGGGGACCGAACTCGCGTTCGTAGAGTTGGAAAGCAAACGCGATAGCTACTATACAAGACAAGGCTACACGCGATGGGACAGGTGATTCATTAAAAAACATTCTTACGTCAAATTTTGAGGCAATGGTTTCCGATACGGTGTGAGCGGAAATGCTTTTGCGGACTCGTCGTTCAAACCTTGTCGGTGAGGTAGTTCATAAAAAGCTTTCCCATGTAAACCTTGCGGCAACGGTTTCTGAAACAGTTTGCGCGGAAATGGTTTCGCGGACAGCCTATGGAAAGTGAAATGGCAACCTTTCCGCAACCTTCTTGGCTATCTGGAATATCACTGCTAAGGTTCTATATCTGCGTCAACTAAGCCGATCACATAAAATTTTAAATTCAAAATTATTTATGAAATTTCTGATGTCAGAGTTATTAAAACCACTATAAATTTCCCTATACCCTCTGAGCGGTTTCTTCTTTCGTGTAAATCTACTTGAAAACCAAACGAAAAAGAACTATGAGTCTGTAGCAAAGACACATCTGTAGATGCGTCGCTAAAAATGAGTGAGTGTTTCTTTGTTTCCCCCCACTTCAGCCACAGGTGGTCAACACAATCTGTGGTGGTCAGCCAATTGCACTCATTGAAGATAAATTTTTATTGCTTTGGAAGTTTTGCGGTGAGGCTACCAAAGCGTTTCATGTGTTGCAGATTTATGGACGATCGCTCATTTGCATTTTCCCCGTAGTCTGTGCGATAAGGTTTTGTATTCAGAGCGCGGTTCTCGCTCTATCTCTACATTGTTTTAAACACTTATATTCATCAATTGATATTTTCATTATTTTAATAAATATAATAATTCTTTAAATAAACCTTTTCACTGACTTTTATATAAACTCCAAAGAAACATGCTATGAAATGCAGGCTATTTATGGAAATATAAATATGTCCTGAGTGTTCGATAATTTATTTCTGATAACAAGAAGCTTTAGGATAATTTTCATAGAGTCTACCAATATAATATTTATTACTCACTAATATTTTCAACGTTTTCTTTATATTTATTTAATAACCTGGTTTTCAAATCTTTACAGATTTTTTCCGCTCATCCAAGCAGAAGATTCTAAAGGGAACAAAGATCCATTCAGAAGTAAGTTAGATCTATTTACTCCGTTGGCCACTCATTTGCAATGACGTGTGGCTACAGAACAAATGGAAATAACTTACTTCATCATCGCTAACATGGGTCTCTATTTCCTATTATCTATACTAATAGCTATGCTGTGCTATTGTTTTATATGGATGAAAGCATGGAAAAGAGAATTACCAAATGAAAGTCAGCACAATAACAAGTTAATACACAAGTCACGAAGATGCTAGTTATCGTAGTATTAGTGTTCCTGTGATCGTAGCGTCACCTTTATACCATATTCACAAAAATCTAAGTAGGAAACTCATATCCTGGAAACAGCTTCGAGGAGTTTGTTATGATGTGTCCGCACCAATAGCACTTTGTTCTATGCTTCCAATAGTT
>BGPR01003482.1:75911-97682 GCA_013235015.1 Araneus ventricosus
TTCTACGCACACTAAAAGATAAAAAAAGGTTACATACAGTGTTTTAACATTGATGATAAAATGTGAAAATTATAAAAACAATCAAAAATTTGTGTTTATATACGAAAAGAGATACTCACGAAGCAAAAACCATTTTAAGACAGGTCCCAAAAGTTCGCTGCATCTATGTACTTGCAGGAGGACTGATTAGGGTTCTAGGTATTGAACCTCTAGAGGGTCTTAGTCCATAAGTCTGAGGTCCTGGTGAAGGAGAGAAATCTGGGTCGGAGTCGGATGAACTGGTTGCGTCCGGTAGCTGTTTTATGAGGTTCGCATTTTCAGTGAGGAAAGATATGAGTTTAGATATTTTTATTCTTGATAGTTTATTTGAAAGTACGCTTTTCCACCAAAGTTGAGTATTTTCTGCACTTGGTTTTGTAAAATGGTAAGATAACGTCATGTGACAAGAAGTTGCGTAATGGAGAGGGTCTCCCTTTTCCCCGCATATGCAGATATCTGAATGATGAAACCGGAATCTATAGAGATTGCTGGGAAAAGGACCGTGGCCTGTAGCGAAGAGGACAGATTCTCTTGACCATGAAGCTGGGGTTAGAGTGACTTTAGGGAGTATATTAAAAATTGCTCTCCCAGTGTCGTCATTTATTCAGAGAGAGGTTCATAAGCATTTTCCTTAGATAACATTTTGGGGCCTGAAGATGGAGGTGAGTCTCTTCTTTAGTAGCTTGTTTGGCTAGGTTGTCTGCTGCCCCGTTACCGAGGAAACCAACATGCGCCTTAATCCAGTTAAGTTGCATTGATGGGTTCTGAAGGAGGGTTTGTTGTGTTTCTTGGATTAGTGGGTTAGAACTTTTGAAGGAAGAAATTGCTCTGAGTGCCGACTCGCTATCACTCCAGATTGATGTTGATATTCCCTTAGAATTAGCCCAATTTACAGCCTCATTTATTGCTAAGGTTTCAGTCTGAAATACGGTATTATGTGGGCTTAGTTTTGCCGTCCTCTGATGAATTTGGACCTTGTTTTGAATGACTCAGAAAGCGCAACCTGTTTCACCTTCTAGATGTGAACCATCTGTGTAAATAGCCTCAGCTGGGGGATCGGAGTAAGAATATTCTGCATCTATTTGTGAAGAAAGTGGTCAACCGGAGATTAATCTAAGATTTTCCGTAAACATCACAAGCGATATGCATCATAACGAATTATAAAACGAGTTTTTCTTTCAAAATAAGAGTGGATGTAAATAGTTTTAGATAATCTATCCGACAAATACTGACAAACTAGATAATAGCAGTCATCAGATGGTACAGTTTGAATGATGAACAAATGCGATGCTTAGCTGAGTTCATTGAAAATTGTTAGCTGGTCTTCCTACTTTTCTACTCCTCGTTTATGAGTGATTAAAGAGTTCTCGGAAAATGTCTAAGTGTGTTTCAATTTGAAATATCGTTCTGAGGAGAAAAGAACAAAAATATTTGTTAATTTATTTATGGGTTTGTCAAAAACGAAAAACATCTTTAATTTACTTTCTGCAGAAACAGTTAAGGATTTTATCCTAGAATAAGTAGGGCAGAGTGGGGCTGTTTCTTTCAGAGCTTAGATTTTTATCGTCGGTGCAAATGATATTTCTTTGTATATAAAGTAAAGACAGTGAAAACATTGCGCTGGTAGGAGCCTTTAACGTTTTGAAGCTACTGGTAAATAGGAGAATTGGAGAGAAGTCGAGCTCTTTTTTTATTTCCAACCGATTTAGTTTGACATTTTACATTCCATTAATAATATAATAAATTTTTAAGAGGATTTTTTATATATATCTTATGAAACTGAGTCGTGGAGGTGCATTTTGAAAATCTGCTTTAGTTAATCGGAATTCTTGTTGCTTCAAAAGCGCATTATAATGCACTACATTAAGTTTTAAAAAATAGTTGACGTTTTATTATTTGCTAATTTACTTCAAAACATAATCTTCGTTTATGCAAAAATTTCATTTTTAACTCCGGAATAACATTAGTATTAGACGAAAGAGGGACTTCTTCATGATGCATTTATGTTGCTTGCAGACTCACTTTGGTTTGATAGCTTGGCTAATCACAGCCTGAGAGTAAATTTCTTTTTGAGGTGAGTTTTTTAAGATGTCAGTCACATGTACAACTTCAGTGGCGTCACAACGAAATTTATAGAACTAAATATATCACTACAATCGCTCGAACCATTAATGACTTACTAAAAGAAGAGAACGTTAAAAACATCATGTCTGGAACATAAACACAGAATATTAAAGATATCAAGTAGACGTGAGGAAGATACTGATGTATCTTCAAGTAAAGTATCAAGTAAAATCCATTTTTCTTGTAAAGTAAAATAGATAAGTGTGATCATGATAGCTATAATAGATAAGATCATGATAGATAAGCGAAATCTGACCAAGAAAGCTCCGCGCGAAAGTATTGTTATGGCTATCAAATGACATTAAAAAGCTCACGGACTGACAGACAACCAGAATTTTTTTTATGGATTTCGTCCAAAACTTGCTAGATTCTCAATAATGGTGTTGAGATCTCATACCACGTTTCATTCCTATAGCTGTTTCGGTTTTAGAATTATAATGTTCCTGTGCATACGGAAAGAAATCATTCACATTTATCTATAATAATTTTTTAAACTTCTATTTTAATTTATTGTAATATTAGTAGCGAATAAAAATATATATTTGTAGAATTATTTGTCGTGATTTTACCTTTTAAACTCTTACAATTTAAATTACAAGAGAAGGAAGATTACTTGTAAATCCAAGAATTACAGAATTTTAACACACAAGTTTAACAAAATTATTCACCAAAATAATACTCCTAAAGGCATTCAACAAAGTTTTCAAAAGGTTAAGGAAAAAAATTTGTCAAGAGGTTATCAAAAAATATAAGATGGTAGGGTGCGTTGTGTTTTTATTTTTAAGCAATAACCCAAAGGAACTTAATTTTAACCAAAGCCTCAGATCCCTTTAAGGATGTGTTTCACTTGTGAAATAACAACATAAATCAGTAATTGTAAATAACAATATAAATTTATTTAAGCTATATCAGTAAGATTTTAAATTATTCCTCTTTTAAGTGAAGCAAGTAAGATATTACACACATATAGAAAAAGTCATACTCCAAAATTATTGCACACTTTGCGAATTAGTTAAAACTTCAACACTAATGAGCACTTTACACTAAGATAAAATGGTAAGTAATTACACACATCATGAAATTGTTATAACTCGAATAAACAAGAAAACGGTGGGCGCCCTACCAGTAAGAAAAATTCTAATTTCTTTACTCGAATTTTAATTACTTCTAGGATGTTCAATAAATTTTGATTAGATGTATAATTACCAAGTTACAAGGATCTTTTAAGAATAGACTGCTTCGAGGGAAAAATATTAAGAAATTAAAGGGGAAATTAAATCGAGGACAAAATATAAAGAAATTTCTTTTGTTTGAATAATAAAAATATTATTATATTTAGATATTTCATACATATAACTTTCCTGGTCATATTTCATACATAAAACTTTCCTGGTAATTTCTGAGAACAAAAAAAAATACACCTGTATTTTACAGTAGAATCAAAATGGCCATTGAAAATTGATCAATACTTTAAAAATTGTTTATAATTTAAAAAGGAATACTTAAATAAAATTCCTATTTCTTTGAAAAAATCCAAGTATTTAAGGGCATTTAATTAAAGACATCCTAAATTTATTTATGCTATCATATTTTAAAATAGATTTAATAGGTGCGCATTTATTTAAACTTCTTCACCTAATGGCATTCATGAAGATGTCAGTATTCAAGTTTATACAGTTCACAGCCACAAGATTTTTGCAGGCCTTTTTAATCGCTATCCCAAAGGGTGTGACTGAAGATATTTTCTGCAACCAGAATATTCTTGCGAAAATGGAATGTCGCTTCCCGGCAATATTAGTCTTATGGTTGGGAAGAGAGTTTTACAGGGGTATTAAGGGAATGCCGTCGGCAGCTGTGCCTAAACCCCTGAACTTGACGACTTTGGTGAATAATAAAGGATCTTAAAAATATTAGGATTTTCTCAATATGTCTCTTGAGAGCCGAGATCCGGATTTCTCCTGATGATTCCATGTGACGTCGCGGCTGTTGGGGAGACTATAAATAGCGCCGTGCTCGTATCACGGAAATGTGTGTTGATCGACTGAGATTGTCTTTGGAGTGCGAACACCAGTGGAATCTTTCTTTGGATTGTTGTCCGCAGTGCGATCTGGTGAGCTGTTACTGAATCGGTATTGAAAGTGCTGTTGCTGTTATTATTAGTGATTTGATGTCTGTTTGTGTTGCTAATTTGTGCAAATGCTGTTTCTGCTGTTACCTGCGCTTCGTGTTTTCCGGAATATTCGAGAATAAAGTGTCATTCTCCGTTAACAAGCTTGTTGGACTGTTTTAACCGTACACACAGGACGATTTTTGTAACAATATTAAGGAAGTCGCCATGAATTAATAAAATATATTAATAACAATTTTAAGTCGAAAATCTTAAATCCTCCGTTTCATTCCTTCTTCTACAATACTGACATCTCAAAAATATTTACGAATGTAAATATGTTCGTGAAATGTTTTTTTACTTCGATATAAGCCCAGATTCAATGGGAATTCATTGACAAATAAGGTAATTTTTCAGAAATTTATTCCTGAAAATGTGAGGAAACAATTTCACTCTCTTGCTTCTACTTTCACATGGGCGAAACACCCAGATTCTGCAGCTATCAGACAGAAATTCTCACCAGGCGTCTTGATGCGTCATGCGGCATGCACGCCCACGCTTTCGGAGGGCATCTCCAACGAACGGTATCTTCCGAACGGCCATTTCTGATATCAGCAGGAGAGAGTAAATAAAGTCTTTCTCGAATCTCCGACGGAAATCCGATGGCAAATCCAAAGAGGAAACCTCGTAGAAGAAACAACGAATCGGGAAATGGGAAGAAATTTCCCCTTTTCAGGTAAGATAGATTTCTTTTAATTTGAAAAAGGCGGCAAAGCGGGCTGACGCAGGACCAGCGAAAGAAATGGGATGGAGGCTTCGTTGAAGAACTGAAGGAGAAGTGACACTCTGCGCTGGAAAACACGAGATTCATTTAAGATTTTGTTCTAGGTTCCACATTATGTTATTAATTTCTGTTATAATTAAATTTTGAGAAAATCTTTTCTTTTCGATTTAGAAGACTGAATACTTCAGCCAATTACTAATATGCTCTGTATTATTATGCTCTGTGCTCTCTCTCTATATATATATAGATAGAGAGAGGGGGGTATTTATTATAAATCGTAAAATGATAGATTATAAATCGTAAAATGAAAAACGAAATTAAAATACATAACGTTTCTTCAGGGGATGAAGTTATTGTGAATTGCTAAAATATAAAGAGTGTGACATTTTCTTGCAATCAGTTAAAGCCGTAAGGACTAAAACAGTGATTTTCATCCCTAATGTCAATCCAAAAACACCGAGAGGAGTTTTGAATAATTAAAACCAAAAGAACGATGTGATATAACATTAGAGCAAAGTAAGAATAAATTTTCCATCTATTATTATTCGCATTTTTGTCTTTACTCGGATATACTTTCAATTCGTTTTCTCATATCTTTTCGAATTTGATATCAAAGTTTATTATTTTATTTTATTGTTTTTCTGTTATGTTTTGCTTCTTTTATATATATATATAAATATAACCTTTATTTTGATATTTTCCACTTTGTGTATTGGGGTTTTTTCGTTCTTTTGTCCTTTATTTGGTGTTGTAATTTGTTTTTGTCTACTTTTATAGCGTTTTTTATTGTGTGTGTGTGTATTTTTGCTAGAATACTTCTGTGTCTTAGTTTCAATTATGTTGTGTCATTTTATTTTGTTTACATTTGCGTGAAATCCCTTTATTATATTTGTTCTCTGTAACTCCTGACATTTACTTTGCGTGTTTTTTATTTTATTTTCATTTATTTTTAATTTTTTGTGCGCATTACATTTTCATTAATTTAAGTTTTGTTCTTTTAACTGGCAATAATCTTTAAAATTTAAATTTTCTTTCAATATTTGATGTATATTTTGGCTACATTTTCACCATGTCTATCTGTCTGCTTCAATGTTCTCCTCCCGGAGAGTCAACCAGCACTCTGAAACCTTAAGGTTGAGTCGGCTCTCCTGGGTATTGAATGAATGAAAGATTTTGCTTTTAGATTTTTTTACAACCTTTTTTGCTTCACATTGACAAAATGATGCCAGTATCTGCAGTGAGATCAATCAAACATATACAATGAATTTTTAAATTCAGTTGGCCATTTTTGATAGAGAACATATAAGGAGAAAAAAAAGAGAAAATGAAAATTATCTTTACTTTGTGTGCTTTTCATACGCTGAGAAAGCATTCTTTAGAACTTATTAAATGATGACTCTTAAATAAAGCTGTTTTAATTAATTAATTTTAAAAAAAAATCTCCATCTCTATTACTTACTTTTTCATTTAATTTTGAGAAAAACAAGTATAGTACATTATTTTAGACAGCAGAACTCGGTAAATTCTATTGCTTGTAATTCGAATTCTTTGGTAAGCACAAAATTTTCTCTCTTCCCTTGAATTTCATATTAATAAATTTTTGAAATATTGTCTATACTTCAAATTTATTTAACAAAAACATTTTCTTGAACTAAAAAATTGTTTTCACTTCTATTTTGTTGTATAAATACGACCGTGGCAATGTAACTCCCGTGTGTGTTTTATTTCACTTGACAACGGGTTCTTTCAAAGCAAGAACTTCTTCATATTCGGAAATGCTCTCAAAGACATTAGACGTGCATTTTATTGCTTATTTTGAAGTTTTATTGTTACATTTGTTGTATTCAAATTGCTGCACACCGTTCATTTATTACAATTACATACTTTCTTATTTACTTAATAATTATTTTTTTATTTAAATTATTATCACCTTTTTCATTCAAATCCCTTACCATTAATTTTTTTATTTTTCACGTTATTAGTTGAAACTGTTAAATAATAAAAATGAATTATTCTGCCATTTTCAGCTCAATAACATTTTTCTCTTGCTCTACTAATTTTTAGAACCAGTTCTAAATTCGATGTTTTAATTTATTAATGGATCTATTTCCTTCCTTCTGTTTGAAAGGAGTATTCAAGACTGTTTCGTTCACCTTAGTAATTGCTTATAGGACTCATTCTCGTCTTTATGGGATTGGAGGAAAGACCCTCGCGATGAAAAGAAATCCTGGAGCTCTCCAGGAATTCCTGCCGCCTACGACCAGGATGCCGCAGAGAAATGCTCCGCGACAAAGAGGAGAAGCACTGGCTGGGACTGCAGGTAACAAATTGGATCGATATTGCCTATTTATAGAACTGTTGGGTACTATAAGAAAGGTACCAATCTTTTATATAATGGTTATGTCGTTACTTATCTTATAGGTACGAATGAATAAAAATAACTTTCGATAAAACAATTTTTATCTAGTAAGCTCAGCAATTTATTCGCCTCATCCTATATGCAGGTGAACATATCCACACCTGGACTGTAGAGGTAACTAACTATATGAAGCAGATAGTAGAGTAATTGCAAATATTTTTAAGACAACATACTAAAATTCAACAGAAACTAAGAAGAACGCAAGACAAAATTAGTAGATTTTTCAATGAGTAAAATAGTAAATGGAATTCGTTTCTCGATTCGAGTCCTGTCACTGCAGGAATGTTAAATAATCTACAAACTGGACTTTCCTTCGTCAGAGACGCACTTTCCCAAATATTTTCAGCAATATATGATAGCGCAGTGTTTCCCAACGTGGGACACTTGCCCCAAAAGGCGGCAATTTGATTCTTCAGGAGGGATTTCGAAAAAGGACTTGTCCAGACCGTCTACTCAATAGGCTCAACCGTGACCATCGATAATCAGGCCTAATCCGATCTACAGGGCACACGCAGCTAAACTTAGAACTGCGAAATTTGGAACAAACTTGCCTTGGAGGGCCGGAATGTGTACCTTTGAGCTTTTTAAAAAATTTAATTAGAATTCTAATTTATTAAAAATTGAGCTAAATTTTGGCGTTTTTACTCAATAGCATCCGAACATATCGCAGCACAAAAATTATTTTTATAAAATCTGAAAATTAAAAAAAATTATCTTTTCAATGATATCATTAATTAAGTTGTTGTACGATTTTTTCTCGAATTTTAATAAATTTTTCAAAATATTTTTTGCAACAATAATTTTCACTGTTCCAACGCAATTCAAACCGTTTTCATTGTTAAAACAAATATTTATTTGCGTGTTCCTCTTCCATTGTTGAAAGCTAAGGTAATAACTTATTGTTTCATGCTATGCTGTAATAAGTAAATTTTAAACCAGATAACATGCTGCTGGAAGTAAACTGTCCCACGCCATTTTAATGTTGAAATCAAATGCATATTTTGAAAGAGAAATAAGAGAGTGAAGTTGATGCCGACAGAGCGCAATTGGATGTTACATGATACAGACAGTTACTTGACACCATTAGGGACGTTCATGAACGGATGCAAGGCTACTTTATGACCACTGCATACCCCCGAACTCGGAGCCAGGAGTTCAAGGCTACTTATGACCACTGCATACCCCCGAACTCGGAGCCAGGAGTGCAAGGCTACTGAAAGAACATGGGTTAAATTTCTATCACACATGAAATTACAAATTACTTTGTGAAGGGAATCAATAATATCAAATTACACATAAAAGATTTAAATGAAATTATATTCATGGCGAACAAGCTGGTCGTCAAAGGCAGCTAGGTTAAGTTAAAATAATTCTTTCGCTTTCTATACACTAATTAAAGTGTGTCTTTAACAAACTCTTGCGATTAAATTACATTGGTTTACGATTTGGTACGAATACCGTACGAAATCGCAATGGAATGAAGTTTTTGTCAACACATCAGTACGTTCACAAAGATTTCGGTACCAGGAATTCCCTCGTAGGAAGTTATTTTTCCATCAAGATAGCTTGTTTCGGAGTGCCAAACACAATCATAAATCTAATTATTATGAAGTAAGCAAACTGCTCATGTTTCATCATGCCGGTCATTCACAAAGAAACTGCGAGAAGAGTTACGTCTTAGTTCCCATAAGGTAGCAGAACGTTTACTGCATTACTGAAGCTGAAATTGGGACATCACGATTCGATGAAATATTTTCGTGAAGTCCTCCAAGCGAAGGAAAAAAATTCGCATTGTGGCACTCTTCTTTCAAATGAGTGATGCTTTTCTGAAATATAATGTTTTGATTTGGATACAAATATATTTTAAATTCACTTGTTAAGAAAGCAATGATTTTATTCAGCAGTCAGCATTTCGGAATGTTAAAGAGATATTGGTACATCAGATCAATATAAAGTCAGTGAAAAGGGAAAGGTGAAAATAACAGATTAATGGATGGAGGTCACTATATTGGAAAAACACATTTGATTCCTAAATGTTATTTAGTACACAATCGAGAACGGTGTTTCCTACTAAAGGAAAGATCGGAAGAGAAATAAACTATTATATTATTTGAGCCTTTTTAACTCTTTCTGCTTTTTTAGGACATCTTTTAGAAAATTTATATCTTTATTACAGCATTAATTTTATTTGATCTTCCTATTGTTACAGATTTATATATCGTTGGTGATAAATCAAAATGATTCATGTCAAAAGCCACACATAGAAGAAATAAGAAATTTTGATGTGACATCTGGAATCACTAGCGACAAATGGCTTTTTGTGATAATATACAGCAATAACATATCACATACAACAATTTGAGAACAGATTCAGCTAACCTATGCAAATGTTTTGTCAAATTTGACGTCCGGCATGCTCGTTGAGGATGTAATAGCCCACTGTTTCCCAACGTGTGGCAGTTTGATTGCTTAGGGGGAGGATTCGAAAATGGACTCGTCCAGAGTTAAAAGCAACCGTCTACTCATAGACTCTACTGTGATTTAATTATTAGGGGAAACTAAGTTAAGATGGCGACCGTCAGCTTTGGTTATTTTCAAGCTCGAGAGTCAAAAATTTCATTTTAGAAAAGGAAATCATTTTCGCCAGATTACCAGACTCCATGGGTAAGATGATGAACTCAGATAACAATTTAATTCAACATAGTATATTATCAAACAACAAAAACTTAATCTTGATATTCAGATCTTGCTAATATACACCTTGCACATAACACAAAACAAACATAATAAAATTTAAGAAACAGAATTAAAGAAATCAATTATTTTTAATCGAAATGTTAGTTTAAATTAAAGAAATGAAATCGGTTACAAAAATCGTATCGCCGTAGGCTATGTGTAGCTCGGATTTTGCCCCCGCCCGTGAAGACGGAATGGGCCCAGAGCCTGCACGTAAAATACTGGAACCACATTTTTTTTGTTTTGGTTGTAAAAAAGTTACCCAGATTGAACCACAAAAGGGTGCCTTTATTGGGTCATTTAATAAAATTGGGTTATTATCTTCAATCTGAGTAATAGCTCCGTAAACAGTTATCACCACTAGTAGTTATTATAAAATGGAATTTGAACAAGGATATCTATCATTTTTTAGGAAAGAGGGGAGAATTGAAAGCGGTTTAGTACATAAAATGTAATACTTTGGTTCATGCACTGCGTACTGGTGTTAATTTGATTATAAAAATATCAACAAAAGAAATCAAACTAGATTAAAGTATAAATGCCAAAAAACAAGATGGATATACATTAATTTCAAAGTTATCAAAAAAGGCATATAAGAGCAAATAAATGTACACATATTAAAAATAAATCTTAAAAAATGCATCGTATTAGTTGCGCGCAAATGCAGCTGCAACCAAATCAATGTAGAGAATAAAACAAAACGAAGAAAGCAAAATAACACAATGGAGGAATTTCACTTCTGGTACTTTTTCAGGAGTCAAACAAGAAGCAGAGATTCAAACAGGACTTTTCCTGTTTTAGGCTCTGACATATGTAAAAGAAAACCCTTATTTGACCCAAAAAGTCCTGATGTGGAATGGAATATAAAGGAACATTCTCCAGAATTAAAAGTGAAAAATAATTCAAACAAAGAGAAAATTACCCGGCCTTACCTATTTTTGCTTTAATTGTGATTAAAGAATTTGGTGGTCGAATTTGGGCAACCAGTGATCCTATCTAGGAAGCTAGTTTCCTTCATTGGTCGGATCACATCTTTGTTTAAGTATTTTTTTCCTAATTTGAAGTGTATTTCATAAAAGTTTTTTACCCTGTTCTCAAGATAAATTAATCCGCAAAAAATTCTACTACCTCTTTTTCATCAAAATTAATTCTCCATTAGTATACATGAAAAATATTCAGGTGGTCGAAACTCGGTGACCCTCCTCTATATCAAGCCTTGAGAAATATCTTTAGCAGCACAAATGTAATTTATGTTGACTGGCCACCACTGAGTACATTTTTTCTCCCTTGACAGGTGAAGAGCGTGATTTTGAAGTTGGATCATTTTACACTCCTAGTAGGAACACTTCATATAGTACAGGTAAGGAAACTATCTGGAAGTTTAGCTTAAAATGGAAGGATACGATTCTAGTTATAATTTGCTATTTCTGCTGGTCTGCAGGGTCCGAGATGTCGCCATCCCTGGGAGACACCGAACATGGCCAAAGTCCTCCAATAAAGAATCAATCTGAATTGGACACATTACACTCCCTGTAGGAACTTTTCTTCTACCACAAGTAAGGAACCCTTTCGAAGGTCTTTCAACATATGGCAGGGCGTGCTTCTAATCACATTGATTAAACAGCCTGTTGGTGGAGTCTCGACTCAGAAGAAGGAGGGTAATATACAAGAAAGTAAAATATTGAAAGTTTATATGAGCATAGCAAGTTATGTAATTGGCATGGAACCCTCATAAAATATATAATATCTAATTATTGGTTCTGTTAGATATATCTTGAGAAACTTCATTCATTTAGGCCAGGAAATGAATCTAGGAAATGCATATCTAATTATCATGCTAAACAAGCATTCATTTTCTTCCATATTACAAGCATAGTTCTTCTTTCCAATATAAATATTCAAAAATAATTATGAAGAGATAGAGAAAAAAATATTATATCTGCTTCTCATACCTTTTCATATCTGCTTCTCATACCTTCTCATATCTGCTTCTCGTTGACATTTTTACACTAGGGAGGCCGTGAAAATTCTAATTTTTTAAACTTTTTATTACCAATCCAAGATTATTACCAAGAGAGGCCAAAGTGTTTTTGTATAAATTCATACCTTATTTGATAAAACTTGGCTGTTTTAAGTAGGGAAGATAGGGGTAAAACAGGGCAACCTTGATTCTGACGCTTTTATTTTTCCTATCTACCAAACAGATACTGAATTACAGTCTGATAGTCAAGACAGAGGGATAGTCATAGTGGCATGTTGTAGCTGTTAAATTCACTGCATCTGTGAAGGTTTATTTGTTTTCAGACGACAGCTCTCTAATGTTCGTTTGATTTTAAACTCTCCTTTCTCAAAAATCATTACGGTTATAAAAACTATATTTAGTCGAGATTATTATACATTACTAAAGATTTATACCCAATCAAACAATAGGGATTTACACCAGGTACTCCAAGTGGCGTAAGACCGCGACAGTCAGTATTGATGATTCCTCCGATCAAGACGATGAAAACAAATCAGACGTTGATTGTTTATATTTTAATGATGTGTTTTCTAATTTAAATAACGAAGAAGGGTTAATCCAATGTAAAAACTGTCTTAGCTGTCGCCACGAAAACTGCAGTGGCGCGGAGAAAGAACACAACTGCTTTACATGTGAATTTTGTAACTAGTATTCTTAATTTTTTTCCGACTTATGAAATCTTATTAGACAAAACTTTTTCCATTTTTCCTATTAGATGTGTGTGTGGGTGGGGTGTTCGAATTTCTTTTTTTTTTATCATTGAAAAAAGAGTTTCGATTTTAAATTTTATTTGCCTTCAACAATGATTTGCTTCTTAAGATAATGTGGATGGTTTCTATCCCTAATTATGGACAATTTACTTGGATATAACTAGGATTTGTGAGGAACTTTTTTTACGATTTTGATTTTTGAATCTAGTCTAGGATACAGATGCTACTTATGCTGCTCGAAACTTTGTTAGAGAAGCACGCATTAAATATTCTATAGCAAAAAATATATAAATGCAAAAGAGTTTATATCAAAAAGTATTTTTTTTTTTGCTGTTGTTGTTCAACACGTTCACGCCGGCGCGTACCACTTGAATGTTTCATCAGGCGGCGCGTACCACCAACAATTTAACTCTATCGATAATGGAAACGTCCCAAACGTATCTTCCAGCAAGAGACGATGGCCGCCCGAAACGTCCGAATATCGCTGAGAAATTTCCTCCCCCTTTCTTTAAGTGTGATTGATTTCTCACCCGCTGAGCTCACTTTCTTTGTTAGAGTGGTTCGCCCAGATGGGTTGGGGGAAAAGCAGTGCTTCCTTAGAATTCGGACAGTGCCAGCTGTCATTGTGGCTTTTGAAGAAGGGAGGGGAATTTCCCATATCTTTGAAAGAGGAACTAAGACGTTTCCGTATTTTGAGGTTCCTCTATTCTAATGGTCTTAGGAATCAGAGGGTTAACTCGTTTAGTAAGTAGAAAAAATCTCCATATTGTTTAAAATTAAAATAATAGAAATTTAACGCATATTGATTGAAAAAGTAGGATTTATTTTATTTCAGTAAAAAAACAAAGAGTAGCAATGGTTATCATTGCTGTAAAATTTCATTTTTCACTCTTTTCGGCGCCGCCCGATAAAACAAACCGCTCTTAGAATAGTTGTTCATAGGCTAGAGACATGAATTGCAGCCCCGGAGTGGACTTGTGATATCGATTGTTAAAAAAGGAAGCGATAGTATTTGGGAACAGCAGGAACAAAACGATTGAAAATACGAAAAAGGAAGAATCTCTTTTGTTCAGTGAATTTTCAAAAATTTGGATTTAATTTTTTCTTTTCCACATATGTTTGTTTATTGATGTAAAATTTCTGTTTTTATGTAGATTAATAAAAGCATTTAATTTTTCAGGCATTAATTTATCAAGTCGAAAGCCACGCTGTACAAAAGATATCGAGCAGTGCGTGAGCTTCCATTCAGCGGACTGTTAAAAGATTATCTACAATCTCTTCTGCCTGTTTATGGTGTATAGGGCACCACTCATCATAATAACATGCTGCTATTGTGGGATGTTTTCGGCGATCTGGAAACGATCAAAACTACTTAAGAGTAAGATTATTTTAATTTTGGCGCGTCTTTTGCCCTAATATATGTTCGAGAAATTTCATTAGACAAAATGCAACCCACTGTTCCTGTTTTTATTAATTTTTGATGTTATAAATAGTTATTTTTTGACAGAAAATTATGCATAATGATGATTTTAGAAACTCAATGTTATCAATAATTAACAATTACTGATATTTCAAGACAAACAAATTTCCTTTTGTTCTAAAGCCCAGTGGAAAATGAAAAGTAAAACATGTCTTCAAGTCTTGAAGTCTGAGGAAGAAGTTTTTCTCCACCCTTATGCGACACATTAATGATGTGGCTGGTTAAGGAATCCCATCGCCGGGCTTTATTTCCTTGTGAGGTCTCCATAGGGATGGCGGTTATTGCAAAAAAAAAAAAAAAAAAAAAAAAAACGGTTTTGGTTAAACCGGTTTTTTTAAGTCCAATTTAAGCTGGCGGTTAAAACCTCTCAAAGTAACCGGTTTTTGAAGAAAAACGGTTTTCGGTTTTTTTTTTAAAGCAACGTTTGTGGAGAGAATTTTTCATTAATAATAATATACAATAAGTAAGTATTAATACAATAATTACTTAATATAATAAGTGATGGTTATAAATAAGTAATTAATACAATATGTAATAATAATAAATGAGTAATTTTTGCAATAAGTAAGTATTATAGACAAAAATTTTCATTAACATTGTTTTCACATGAAATTAATTCATTGTCCAATATTTATCATCTAATCTTCTCATAAAGACTCTTTCAGCAATGTGTTGATCAGTGAATCTCTCATCGGAAACAACATCATTCAACGTAGATACTAATCTTTCGGACGCCACAGGACATCCGACTAAATATAAATATTTTTTGGCTACATAAAACAGACGCCGTTTGCAGACAAAATTTTTTATTAGTATTGTTTTTGTAGGAAATCAATCCATTGGCCAATATTTATCTGTTCATAAGAACTCGTTAAGTAATCCGTCAACCAACAGAAGCCTCCAGGAAGCGGTTGTCGGTGATTGGCCTAAGATGATGAAATTCAAAGCATTATAACTAGGTAAATTTTAGTCTAGTGGAACCTAAAATCGAGCCTATCTTCCGACCCGGTTTTTGGATTTAAAAAAATAACCGGTTTAAACCAGGGCAAAAAAAATAATAAAACTCAATAATTTATAATAATAAATCATCTCTTTATATCCATGGCGCCACCTATATTTGAAAAAATTAAGACATATTTAACAACCATTATAGTCCAAGAATAATAATAGATAATCTAATTACATAAACCACCTAGATATAACTTAAAAATGTTAATTTAGTGTTCTTAAAATTTTCTTATTGATATAAGCATGCAAAAAATTCTTAGGGTACCCATACCTTAATGCACATTCAATAAATTCTTTAATTCCAGTTTGTCTATAAGTAAATTCTGATATCAACATATTGTTTCCATGTACGTTATTAAATATAATGTTTTTTATACAGAACGGCTTATATTGCTATCCCAATATGGTAGTTTATTGATATCAAACTCAAAAAAGAAACTTGATTCACTTGTGTGTAGCAGTGAAAGTAGGGTACCATGAACTCTGTGTTAAAGCAAAAAAAATATTTAATAACTTTCACGAACACAGAACTTGTGGAAAGATCATTCTCGTTTTATACATATATTAAGAATAAAAATCGTAATAACCGTAAACCATTAACTTTTATATTTCCGGCCAGCCTAGGCATGTGGAAGATTTGATGATCACATGAGCGATTAACTGCCCCTACGAGGCAGTTAACAACAATTGCTAATTATATCATTCCAGCCAAATGCAGAAAACACGTGAATGAGCTTTGGACCACAGAAATAAGCAGTCAGATGAAAATAAAATTAAATAAACTACTACTCTAAGGAATGAAAAGTTAATTAGCTGTTGAAGGAAACAAGAACAGTAGAAATGGATTAAAAAGTAGAGTTCCAGGTTGAAGAATGTAGTTCCAGTAAATCATGTAGTGTGAATGCACTTTTCCGGTAAGTTTTAGACAATAGTTCAAAGTCCAATTTTCACCGTAGGATGATGAAATATTTCCGGTATGCCCAAAGCATGAAAGTTGCCAGGAAAGAACCACTAAATCTAATCGCAATAAACTTGACGCAGCTCCAGACATCAGAATATATCTATCTTCATTTGTCCTCAATTTTTTGAAACTCAATTTTTTTGACTAACAAACAGAAAAACACAATAGACAAAATTAAAACAACAATTTTAATCAAAAAATGAAAAGAATTAGACAGAGGAGATTCTCAAGTTTCACCCTCCGCTGGGATTCTGAATTTTACAAAAATTGGGACAATTTTCTGTAGAGAAACAGACATTAAGTCAAGAGGTTCTTTTTTTCGATTTGGGATAATTCGATTCACAGAGAGACAATCTTTTGATTTCATGTCTGATTCTCTACAGAAAATTGTCCCAATTTTTGTAAAATTTAGAATCTCAGCAGAGGGTGAACCTTTCGAAAGTCTTCTGCCAAATTCTTTTCATTTTTTAAAATTAAAATTGTTGTTTTAACTTTGTCTATTGTGTTTTTCCGGTTTGCTAGTTATTCTTTGTTTTAAGAAAACAGAGTGATTACATGGCTCTGTAGCTGCGCAAGATAGCTGATTGAGAAAAAGTTCAGAAAAAATATATATTTCTAAAAATTATGTATCGATATCGCAGAAATTTAAGCTTATTCCTAGATGGATCAATGACTAATGAAAAATGACAATTAATCTTTTTAATAGCTTCTACCACTTAAGAAAAATTCGTTACTGAAAATGTATTGATTGTGTTATTAGCAGACTGAAAATATTGTTCGGTTTTTCAGCTGCATCAGTTTTAATCATTGAGGTTGTGTGTAATCAAGATATTTCCCACACACACTCATTCATTATTATATTATTGATACATTTTTACAAATAATTGGACGGAAAACCCCCAAGGGCAATTCTCAAATTCTCCTTCTGCGCAAAACGTTAACAGAATTTTCCAATACTGATACCCTCTACATTTTTTATTATGAAGAAATTATATATTTTATTTAACTGTTCTTGTCTTTAAGATGTCTTTATTGAAAACTCATGTTTGAAGAATTTTTTTTAAATGAAAACATTTTAGAGTCACAGCAATTGCAAATCAATGAGTCACATAATGTATAAAAACTGCAGATAAGAAAAAGAGCGGAATAAGGAAGTAATAATTAATAAATAGTTAAAACATTTTAATATCGTAATCTTGACCTGAACATCGAAGAGTGTTTCACAGTTATTGAAATATTTTCAATTTGAAATAAAATATGAAGAAATAAGTTTAGTGTCATTGTAAAATATGCAATGAATGTTTCAGAAAATATTTTGAAAGTTGTGTGATGTATTTCAGCATAGCATGGAGAATAGTGGAGACTTCTTTATCAAAAATAATATACAGTGGCTCCCAAAAGTGTTCGTACACTTACGATTTTCAATTAAAAAGGGCTCTATCCATTAATTAAAATTAATTTTTCAAAATAGGTATTTAATAATAAGATCTATAATCTATTCTTAACAAAACTACAGGAAATATTTTAAAAACGTGGTAAAACTTTATTTTTAAGAAATCAATAATGCAAAAGTAACAAAAACTTTATCTCACAAAAGTCTTCATACACTTAAAAAATCTCTATATATTAGTAAATATTCTAATTTTTCGTTAAATTAATATTTAGTAGGATATCCTTTATCATCCACAACAGCTTTTAAACGTTTGGGAATAGATTTCACTAGTTTTTTTTTTTTGTAATTACTGCATCAATGTTCATCCATTCTTCCATCATTACTGTTTTTAGTTTGCTTTTCTTTTTAATGTCGTTTTTTCGAACTCTAACCTCCAGTTCTCGCCAAATATGTTCCATTGGGCTTAAATCTGGCGATTAAGAGGTGTTTTCAAATTTTGCGAACAATTTTAGAGACAGCAGAGGCGAACGTTGAGAGCCGTGTGCTTAAGATCTTTATCTTGATAAAAAAAAAAACAAAGTTGTTTCCAATACCCAAATTTTGGGCTGATAATTTTAAATTGTCTCTTAAAATATTTATATAAAGAGCATGATTCATTATGCCATCAACAAATACCAAATTGATACTGATACTGACATGCACCCTCGCACAAGGAACCTCCACAGTCATACTTAACTGTTCCAACTAAGTTCTTGGGATTAAGTTCCTCATTTTTTCTTCTCCATACCATTATACGTCCATCGGAACCAAAAATGTTAAATTTGCTTTCAACTGCAAATAAGACATTATTCCAATACGTTTCGGGTTTATTTAAAATTGATTTTGCGAAGAAAAGCCTAAGCTTTCTGTTTTACGCACTAACAAAAAAATTTTCCACGGGCAGAACGCCCATTTAATCCAGCTGCACTGAGAACTCGTCGAACAGTTTCAGGTGAAAGTGAAGTAGAGTATTTTTCATTAAATTTTGCAGAAACTTTTAAAGCACTCAAACGTGGATTTTTCACAAATTTTCTAATTATAAATCTCTGATCACGTTCTGTAACTTTTCCGGTCGAAGTTTTCTTACCTGGTTTTCGATCCGATTTTCTTCTTTAAAGCGTTTTATCACATAGTGCACTGTAAAATGGGATAAATTAACTAATTTAGCGATATTCCGAACTGATTTACCACTACTGTGATGAAAAATAATCAATTTTTGAATGCTGATTGTTGTTTCTTTACGAGACGATAATTTAAATTATGAATTTATCCGAAAATATTTCAGTGTACGAAGACTTTTGTGAGATAAAGCATTTGTTACTTTTTGATTATTGATTTCTTAAAAATAAAGTTTTACTATGTTTTTAAAATATTTCATGTTGTTTTGTTAATAATAGATTATAGATCTTATTATTAAATACCAATTCTTAAATATTAATTTTAATTAATGAATAGAGCCTTCTTTCATTGAAAATCTTAAGTGTACGAACACTTTTGGGAGCCACTGCATTTATTGGACGTTTTCCACAGCACAAACCTGTAAAACAAACACATACACTTACATCACAAACGTTACATCACTTACATCGAATTCCATGTTCAATTCATTATTCTTTTTCGTTGCTAGGCAACGTTAGAAAAAGACAAATATATCGTTGCCACACTATTTTTATAACCTTTAGAAAATAATTATGCCAAACGATATTTTTAATTAATCTCTTTTATGATCAAACGAATTTTTTTTAATCTAAATAATTTCTTTGCTTTCAATATTTTAATAATTCTACAAATATATTGTTGCACAAAATCTTACCGTGGGTGTACGGTGTAAACAGTCCAACACGCAGGATAATGGAGAATGAAGGTTTATTTACAAATATGCAGGGAAAACACGTAGCACAGGTACAGGAAACAATAGTCCTTGCACAGATTACCAATGTAAATAGACAACAATCCACAGGTAATGACAGTTCAGCACTTTGATATCTAACAACACAAACAGTCAGCAAATAACTAGTAACGACAATAACAGCTCAGCTCACCAGCTGATTAGCTCACAAAGCGGATGGGACTCCGAAGACGCTCACGCTTCAAAGCGAAGTAACCAGTCGATCAAAAGACACTGTTGTGATCCAAACGCGGTCTTATATACTCTCCCCGTTAGGCCGTGACGTCACATAGAATTTTCATGAAAAACCTGGATCTCGGCCCCTAATAGAAATATCGAGAAAAGGGTTGCATTTTCGGGAATAAACTATTTGTCGCCAAGGTCGCCAAATTTGTCCCCAAAATGGTCGCCAAGGTCATGCGTGCCACGAGAGTCGCTGAGGTCACTCCATGCTTCACCTTGTAAAACTCTCCTCCCAACCATAAGACTTGCATTGCTGGGAAGCAACTTTCCATGACTGTAACACTGCTCCTCTCTTCAAAGACTGACGTCCTGGCAGTCTCATTACATCGAACTGTGATCAGTATCCCGGTAGGGGGTTAGCCGATTGATGTGAATTACTTTTGGCTTGGCGTTAGGTGACCTCTGAACTCTGTAGATGACATCGTTCAGTTTCTTGACGATAGTATAAGGTCCTTCCCAGTTCTGCTGTAATTTCGGGCTCAGACCTCTCCGTCGCTTCGGGTTATACATCCAGACTTGGTCTCCCCCCTTAAAATGATGACCGGTTGCTCCGGAATCGTAGCGAGTCTTCATTCGTTCACTGGCCAATTTAATTCGCTCTCTGGCAAACGCATGTACGCTTTCCAAACGTGCCTCTAAGTTATTCAGGTATTCATTCGGCGAGGAAGGCATATCACTTGGTCGTCCAAATAGGATATCACATGGCAATCGTAGTGTTCGACCAAAAAGCATATCTGCTGGAGTGCATCCGGTCGCTTCATGGTCTGCGCTCCTATAGGCCAAGAGAAAGAGTGGTAAATGTGTATCCCAGTCAGTCTGATTCTTCGATACAAATAGAGATAGATGGTTTAAAATCGTTCTATTAAACCTCTCGACCATGCCATCGGACTCAGGATGTAACGCCGTCGTTCGAGTCTTCAGAATTCCTAAAAGTTTGCAGAGCTCAGTAAAGAGAGCGGAATTAAAATTTGTACCTTGATCCGAATGTAATATCATAGGTACGCCATACCGCGAAATCCATGCTCGAACAAGTTCTTCAGCCACAGTCGAGGCTTCCTGATCTGAAATGGGGATTGCCTCTGGCCATTTGGTAAAATAGTCCATCAATATGAGTACATACCAATTGCCCTTTGTCGTTACAGGAAGAGGTCCTAAAATATCCAAAGCCATTCTTTCGAAAGGTGCGCCTACATTATAGCGCTGTAAACGGCCTTTAGTTCTTGTTTTGGGTCCTTTTCGGGCTCCGCAAGCGTGGCATTCTCTGCACCATTTTTCGACGTCGGCGCGAAGTCTATCCCAATAGAATCGCTCTCGGGTTTTGCTCAAAGTTTTCATAACTCCAAAATGGCCTCCACTTGCGCTGTCATGAGTCTCTCGCAGAACATCTTGAATTCTGCTTTTCGGGAGAATTAGTTGCCAGCGACAAGAACTTCCATCGTCACTCTCCCACTTACGATATAAAACACCGTCCTTAAGGTGTAAGGAGTCCCAAAGAGCCCAATATCGTTTTGTTGCAGAGCTTTCCGGAGCAATTTCTTGCCAAGATGGTCGATCTTCCGAATTTAATTTCCTGTCCAAAATTGGCCTAATAGCAGGATCTTCTAGCTGTGCCTTTTGAACCTCACTTGAAGACCAGGCATCCTCAGTTGTTAAAACTTTCACGGAAATGTCCGTTTCCATACCGAACTTTTTCTCTGCATTCGTGCAATGTTTGAAACTCTCTTTACAGGGTCTTCGAGAGAGCGCATCTGCATTTCCGTGAGAGGTTCCCTTGCGATTCTGGATTTCGAAGTCATATTCTTGCAGTCTTTGGATCCAGC
>BGPR01003482.1:97782-119038 GCA_013235015.1 Araneus ventricosus
TCTTCTAGCTGTGCCTTTTGAACCTCACTTGAAGACCAGGCATCCTCAGTTGTTAAAACTTTCACGCAAATGTCCGTTTCCATACAGAACTTTTTCTCTGCATTCGTGCAATGTTTGCAACTCTCTTTACAGGGTCTTCGAGAGAGCGCATCTGCATTTCCGTGAGAGGTTCCCTTGCGATGCTGGATTTCGAAGTCATATTCTTGCAGTCTTTGGATCCAGCGAGCTATCTGGCCTTCAGGTTCCCTAAAATTCAAAAGCCATCTAAGGGATGCATGATCAGTCCGGAGAAGAAATTTACGTCCATAGAGGTAGTGATGGAAATGCTCTATAGATTTCACGATGGCTAGTAATTCTTTACGCGTGACATAATAATTTCTTTCTGGCTTACCCAAGCTCTTGCTGAAGTAAGCTATGACACACTCTTCGTTTCCAATCTTCTGAGAGAGCACGGCTCCTATTCCCTCATTACTAGCATCCGTATCCAAGATAAATTCCTTGTCAGTCCGGGGATAGGTCAAGACAGGGCACGTTATCAAAGCCTGTTTTAGACTATTGAAAGATTTATCGCATTCTTCAGTCCAATTAAAGTTTGATCTAGCTTCAGTTAGTTTATGTAGGGGTCTTGCTATTGCAGAGAAATTCCTTACAAAACGACGGTAATAGGTGCAAAGTCCAAGGAAACTTCGGAGATCGTGTAATGTCTCCGGACGAGGCCAATCAACTACTGACTTAGTCTTTTCTGGGTCGGTTTTAACTCCATCCGCTGAAATTATGTGTCCAAGATAAGAAACTTCCTTTCGGAAGAATCTGCATTTCTTTGGACTTAGCTTGAGGTTAGCTTTTTGTAATCTCTGGAATACTTTACGAATATTATTAAGATGTTCTTGAAATGTTCGTCCTACTATAATAATGTCATCAAGATAAACTAAGCAGGCTTCAGACGTAAGTCCACGCAATACTGTCTCCATTAATCGTTCGAATGTGGCAAGGGCGTTACAAAGTCCGAAAGGCATTACCTTAAATTGCCAGAGTCCTTGTCCGGTGGTGAAGGCTGTCTTTTCTTTATCTTCAGGTTGGATCTCGACTTGCCAGTACCACTTTTCAAGTCTAATGTCGAAAACCATTGGCTTCCGTTCAAAGCATCCAGGGTGTCGTCTATCCGTGGTAGAGGATAACTATCCTTTATCGTAATCTCGTTTAACTTCCTGTAGTCAACACAGAAACGTGTTGACCCATCTTTCTTCTTAACAAGCACAATGGGCGAAGCCCAAGGTCCTGACGATTCTTCTATTATTCCGTTATCCACCATCTCTTTAACTAAGCGCCCCGCTTCCTCTTTCTTTGCAAGAGGCAAACGTCTTGGATATTGCTTGATTGGTGGATGATTACCTGTATTAATTCTATGCTGAGTCATATTGCAGCGGCCGACATCAGAGTCACTAGTAAAAAACAAATTCTGAAATTCTTGTAGCAATTCCTTCACTGCTGTTCGTTGTTCTTCATTAAGCCCTTCAAGATTCTCCAAGATTGACGGGAGGCGTAGTGATTCGGAAAATTCTTGAGGAAGAGCAACGATATCCACCACTGGCTCACACGTCTCAATAACAGCTCTTTTGTCGATGGTCTTGGGTTTATGGTCCAAATTCAGAACTCGAACGGGGATGGCTCCTTTTTTTTAAATCAACGAGTGTGGCCGCCACGAGGACACCTTTCTGGGAAACTTCGCTAGGGAAGTCTGTTACGGCGTATCTGAATTTTCCAGAAGCTTCTGGTACTCCCTGGATAAGACATTCCGATCTTGCTGGTATAATAGTTTTCTCTTTAGCCAATACAGAGCATAACTTTGCATCCTCTGCACTGGCTGAAAACAAAGGAATTTCCTCTCCTCCCGTCCGAATCTCGTTCTTCTCCAGGTCCACCATGAAGTTAAATTTTTGTAGAAAATCCAGGCCGAGAATACAGGGATCGGTGATGTCAGCTACGTAGATTTTGTGTTGGAATTTTCTAGATCCGCATTCAATTGCTGCATCCAGTTTCCCGTGTATCTCCGCCTTTTCACCAGTAGCGGTCTTTAAAGAAATGTTAGGAGCCGTGTAAATAAAATTCCCCTTCAATTTCTGGGCCAAGTCTGTCCTTACGAGAGTGACATTGGCGCCGGTGTCCACTAACATCAAACAAGGGATACCGCAAATGGATCCTTCCAAGTAGAGTCCATTTCTTAATCCGCAAAGTGCGGAAACTTTTAGTCCTTCTTCAGGGGCTTTATTGAGAAAAGGAAGCCTTCGCCCCGTAAGACGGCCATACATTAGTTTTTCCCGGTTGGGCGAAAACGTCTGGCACTCCCTCTGTAGGTGCCCCTTTTTGTGACATTTCCAGCAAGTCACGTTCGGATTTCGTCGAGGAGTCTTCTTCCTAGCAACATGACTGTGTAATAACTTTTCCAAAGTTTTCAATAAACAGTCGAATTTTTCATCTTTTTCTTTCCCAGTACCATCCTCTACCTCTATCGATCTTACATTTCGGGATGTTTTGGAAACTTTTTTCGCAGCCTCATACTTCATGCTATATGCCAAGGCTGATTTCAAGTCTTTGGCATCCATCAACCTTGTTGCGTGCTGAGTATCTTCATCTCTGATAGCGTCGACAAATTACTGGGCTGCTAGGCTGTCTAGGACATCCTGAGGGCACTCGGCGTAGGCCAGGCTCATTAGTCGCTCCACATCGGCGGCTAATACCTGAAGGCTTTCTCCTGGCTTCTGCCGTCTCGTCTTCAATTCAGTCCTATAAAACTGGGTAAGGTGACTATCTCCGAATCGGGCTTCTAGAGCGTTCTCGATGGTCATAAGGTCCGTCAACTTATGAGAAGGTATTCCCTGAAGAACTTCCGCCGCTGTTCCTCGGAGAGAGGCCACAAGTTGACTGGCTTTCACACGATTATTCCATCCGTTCGCAGAGCTCACAACGTCAAACTGAGTTTTGAAAACAGTCCAAGACGTTTGTCCGTCGAATGTCAGGGATTTGACCGTTGGTCCTGAATACGTGAGGTCTGGATTTGCCGGGAAATTGATTGGTCTGTCCTCGAGTTCACTAAGCCTCTTCTCTAGGTCGCCGATCTTCACTTGAACTTTTTCTTTGACTTCCTCTATCTTTCCTTGTACTTTGTCTTCCACTTCCTCTATCTTGCCTTGTACTTTGTCTTCCACTTCCTCTATCTTGCCTTGTACTTTGTCTTTCACTTCCTCTATCTTCCTTTCAACCTCGCCCTTTACCTCTCCAATATCTCTTTTCACGCTTTGGACATCTTCTTCTATTTTCTCTATGCAACTGTTGACATGATCTTTAATTTCTCCGACTTTACTTTCAACGTGTGATTGGATCTGATTCTTCATTTCTTCTTGTCCTTCCCTCATTTCCTCTTGTCCTTTCTCCATTCTATCCTTCATTTCTGCTTGTCCTTTCTCCATTCTATCCTTCATTTCTGCTTGTCCTTTCTCCATTCTATCCTTCATTTCTTCTTGTCCTTTCTCCATTCTATCCTTCATTTCTTTTTGTCTTTTCCTCATTTCCTCTTGTCCTTTCTCTATAGATTTCTTCATCTCGGCTAGCAGAGCAAGTAGATCAGCGTTCTCAGCCATCTTTGTCCGAGATCTCGTTTTCACCATACACAAATACCCCACTCCTGACACCAGTGTTACACAAACTCTTACCGTGGGTGTACGGTGTAAACAGTCCAACATGCAGGATAATGGAGAATGAAGGTTTATTTACAAATATGCAGGGGAAAACACGTAGCACAGGTACAGGAAACAATAGTCCTTGCACAGATTACCAATGTAAATAGACAACAATCCACAGGTAATGACAGTTCAGCACTTTGATATCTAACAACACAAACAGTCAGCAAATAACTAGTAACGACAATAACAGCTCAGCTCACCAGCTGATTAGCTCACACAGCGGATAGGACTCCGAAGACGTTCACGTTTCAAAGCGAAGTAACCAGTCGATCAAAAGACACTGTTGTGATCCAAACGCGGTCTTATATACTCTCCCCGTTAGGCCGTGACGTCACATAGAATTTTCATGAAAAACCTGGATCTCGGCCCCTAATAGAAATATCGAGAAAAGGGTTGCATTTTCGGGAATAATCTATTTGTCGCCAAGGTCAGCAAATTTGTCGCCAAGTTTGTCGCCAAGGTCATGCGTGCCACGAGAGTCGCTGAGGTCACTCCATGCTTCACCTTGTAAAACTCTCTTCCCAACCATAAGACTTGCATTGCTGGGAAGCGACTTTCCATGACTGTAACAATATGTTTTTATTCGTTACGAATATTACAGCACCCATTTATGTAAAAACAGTGTTTCTAAATATAGACAACACCCTGTTTAGCAGTGGTTTGATTAATATTCTTGATATTTAAAGACATAACTCCCGACTATCATTTCGGCAAATGACCTCGAAATGAAACGCTTGAGTTTGATGAACACAATGACTTTTTTAACGAACCAAAATAACAAAATGGTCTTTGATCTTCATTCTTCAGGTTTAAAACACATAACGAAAGAATCTTTCCTCACAGTGGGCACAATTACAAACTAGTTGAATGAAAAAGATGCTTTTAAGGTTAATAATTTTATTAATCTGCTGTGTGAATAACTGTTTATCATAGTGCATATGGCTTTGAGAAATAAACACAATGAATTCTTAAGTAGTTCAACGTGAGCAAACATAAATGTTTCGTTTCAGTTCGACATTTCTTTAAGGTCTGATGCAGTTTATTGCAGTCATTTGCTGCACAATACAAAACCAGCGGGAGTGACCTCCCTAAAACTTTCTCGTATAATTCTAGAACATTGGTCATTTCCCTTCCCCCTGCGTGGATAAAAAATTCGAGCCTACTGTAACCCAGAATTCAATGACTATCAGAAGGTTTTTCATTGTAGCTTATAGTAATAGTTAAATATTTAGGTGAAGAATCATATGGAAAGAGATGCGTATGTATTAAAAGTTAGCAATATTTATTTTCTATCAAACTGTAGCCAATGCATACTCCGTGTGCGGAGGAGAAAACAGGAGAAGACCTTGTTAGTTAGCTTGCGCATGCGCAGAGATTGCTTCCAGTACGCAAGTAAAACAAGGACAAAGTGTCGTAATCCTTCCGCGTGCACAGAGATTGCTACCAGTATGCATGCGTATGGAGAATCTGATAAGAAAAATTAATTATGCAATTTGAACGCCTTTTTCTTTACCGAGTCAAACGAAATTTGGGCACAGATCTATAATTAATGTTATCTACCATCATACCAATTTTTATTTATCTAAGCCAAAGGGTTTAGGAGATATAATTTTAAAATTATGCGATTATACATTCCGACAGACAGTCATCCCTTCCTCAGATTTCGTCCAAACTTTGATGCGAACCTACATTCATGGTGAAAAAACTGTGTACCAAATGTTATCTATCTACCTATTCAAGTTTTTGAGTTATAGTGTTCGCATGAACGCGGACAGACAGAAAGACAGACTTCCCGTAGACGGATTTTGTCCAAAATTTGAAAGACACCTACAAATTACGTGTAAAGATCACATACCAAATGTCATCCCCGTATTTCTAATAGTTTTCGAGTTATCGTGTTCACAGACATACAGACATAATTCCAAAATTGTGTTTTTCGGACTGAGGGAGGTCTAAAACGTGGATATTCGTCAAAATCTCGAGTTCAAATTTTTTGACGATTACAATACTTTCTCTTTGTATACTTCGTATACGAGAAAGTAAAAATTGATTCGATCGGCTGGGCCACGGTTGCATGCGGAGATTTGAAATGAAGCATGCGCGATTCATATGGTCCGAACTAATACATTACCTGTGGGACACACTTGCTTCACGTAGCGATTAACGTGTTAATGTTTCAGTAAGTAGAATTATGTTAATAGTTTAATTCTAGAGAATAGCGCTCAAAGAATAACTGTTTCTTGATTGTTCCATTTAAATAACACTTCATATTGCGTTCTTTTCCTTCAAATGTCAAAAAATTTCTTAAAAAATCTTTCATCTCTAAAATGCAAGAGTCTCTTTATACGGCGAAATATTTCTGTAAGCATAAGAAAATGAGACAGATTCAATCGCTCTAATATGACAAGTCGAGTATCAGTTAGGTTGGTCGACGTCATTTAGTTGCCACTGAGCATCGGAGAAATATCTCAGGCTAGGCTGACAATTTTAAACTAAAGTTTCGTTAGTACAGTTTCACAATTAAAATTTTCGTAAAGTGCTATAGAAATTCCTTTATTTTGCGCGTAAAAATTTAAATTTCAAATAAACATGCCGAAACTGATACTAATTTAGCCTTCTGTTTCAGGGAAAAATTATTGTCATCAAGTTGATGGCAATAAATTTGTGTCATCAACAGTGGAGAAGTGATTTTTCGATTTCGTTCGAAAATGGGGGTGGTGGGGGGCAGGCGACTCTTGATGACATATCTAGACGTTGTAAGCTGTCATATGAAATAAAAATTGTCGAAATCGCTCGTGTGCTTGAGGCTGGCGAACTCTGTGAAGGTTTTTACCAAATTATTTTAAATATATAGATGATGAAAATTGATGGATATACGCTAGAATGTTTGCTAATGTCTAACAGGACAGATTGATGAACTTATATATACCTATATCGATACATAAACATATTGTTTGGTAGGTAATGATGGTGTAATTATATAAACAATGAAGAAAATTAACAAATTAAAGGCTGATAAAAATTTAATTTTACTAAACAATTTTGGAGAAATTATCCTCCGAAACATTTTCAATTTACAGAATGTGAACAATTTACAAAACTGGCATATGAATGATATTTTTTGAGTTGCCATATATTTTTCGCTGATCTTGGATTACAACTTAGAATCATATATGCTTAGAAAATCTCAAACAGAGTTTTCAAAACAAAGATTTGTGGCGAGAGAAAAGAAAGTGTTTTTCCTTATTTCAAGCTATTGGAAAATAAAATCATTTGTTGAATCAGTTTTAATTAATCAGATTAAGAGTAATCGAGATAATTCTTATACATTTTCAATGTTAACTAATTATTACTTTTTTGCAGCCATTTTGGAATCCCTATCGAGTGGAACTGGTCCCAATGCTACAAATGAAGGTAACAAAATTTTTTTATAATTCATTCTATATATATATATATATATATATATAAATATACATATACAAATGATATACAAATGACGCATAATGTTACTCATTTTCATAGGCAGATACTTGCAACTATCGACTTGATATAGAATGGAGGGGCAACTTGATAAAATGAAAATTTTAGTCATAACAGGAAAATAGCCTGATATCGAACAATAATATTAAATTATTTGCTCTCAGCATTGTACATATTATTAAGCTTTATCTAATGGCAGTGGCGACTCGTCCTTTAGAGCTGCAGAGTTACAGATCTCACTAAAATTATTTTAAAAACTATGATTTTCGTTTTCATCTTTATTTGCTTACTTCTCCACTCTGAGAGTTTGATTATCAACGGAAAAAGATAAAAACGAGAAAAATAGACAGAAAATGAATGAAAAATTAAGACAGACATAACATGGCTGAACACCAAATAGTTTTTGAGAAAAACAACCCAAAATTCGCTCATAGTGATGTTATGAGCGAAGTCGCATAGCTATCCTTTCTGTCTTTGAACTTGGCCATAACTGGGTTTTCGGATGCTTCAGTTTGGCGCTGCGCCAACTGATGCTCTTTTTTCCTAAGTTTATCCCCCTTCAATCTCACCCGAAAGTTTTGCCTTCGCGCTCTTGATTTGCTTTTCTTCGATTTCTCTTTCATTGGCAGTTTTTCAGTTTCGGATTCACTTTCATGTTGTCTCAACGGGAACTTGTCTTGCTACTACGTAATTGTTTTCTGTTGTTAGAAGTCACTCACTGAAAAAAGATACGACAGTAGTTTTGCAAAATACAATTAAGATAATTACAGCTGCAAGTTTGGTCTATTTAAAGGTGAAGCTATATCAGAAAAATTGAATTTCAATTGTATTCTAGTAATATTTTTGTAGCACTGCTAGTTTCTGAGCAGATGAGCCGTCACTGTATTGGATATGTTCCGAAGGTTCACAAGATGAGCTATTTTTAAAAATACTTCAATTAATATATTATTTGACTATATTTTAAATTCAGCAAGAGATAACAAATACATTGTTATTTCCTGATACGCAATTTAACTTATTGAAAAGCGTATATTATCCCTGAAATTCTTATGGAAAGACTGGATCAAACAGCAGTCAGAAGAATGAAAAAGTGTTGTAAGTCGATAACTTTGCCTAATAATATCTCTGTAAGTTTTTCAGATAGAAGCCTGCAAATTTGTATGTAAAAAGATAAATGAAAGAGAAACATTTTACTAATTGACATTTTGGGAGCCATATGAACTTCAGAGACTTTTAGAAACATTCGTGTATATGCAATTTACAAAACTTTCATTGTTTAAATAAAATTTACTTACAAAAATACTTAAAAATCAAATAACTATAATAAAGTGAGATATTTATCTAAAAAAAGTTAGATTGTAAGAATTAGACAAATTTATTTTTCTTTTCGCTTAAAAATTGCATCCCAGATAGCACGTAAGTTTGCAGCAAGTTTGATTTTGACTTGATATTAACTTGTCATCGCAAATTTGACGCGTCAAGCTTGAAGCGAACTTGTAGCAGGTTCGCCGTCACAACTAGCGCCACCTCCTTGCAATGCAAATTTGCTGCAATTTTGCAAAACAAGCTTGATGCAAACATAGCACAAAGAGATAATTATCTTTGTCTCTGCTTTAAAAAAACATCCGATTTTTAATAGCATCTCCTAGACCGTCCTTCTTTTCATTAATTCAATAAATCAATGATAATTTGTCAAAAAACTAACTTTTTTTAAAAAAAATTTTGAAATATTTTCCATCTTTTTATTAAATATAACACTCGCACTTTAAAGAAAACTATATCGCCTTTTCCTTAATGTTGAAATTTTAACGTTTATAAACAAAATTAAACCGAAAAAACAGTAATGTTTATTGAAAAATAATAACACATACATTTTGTCCCATTTTAAAGTAATTACTTTTGAACTCTAATTTCATAATTCATTCTACTAGCAAAACGTAGATATTAGTTAAAATCTCTCTCTCTCTCTCTTTGACTTCAAATCATATTTTCAACTCAAAAAACTAATGAAATCAAGAAAACAGTTTAAAATAAATCGTATACGAATCGAATCGAACGATGTATTAGCGAAATCTATCTTCTCCTCTCAGAGTTTAACTGGCCGAATGGTTAGCGCGTCTGCTTCGGAACTGGTAGATCGCGAATTCTATTCCTGGTTGTGTTCGTACTCTGTTTTTGCTATAATTTGCAATAAGTTTGCAATGCAAGCTTGCTGCAAGTTCGCACCATGGTGACTTCGAAGCTTGCGTAAACTTGTTTCACACTTGCACTCTTGTCTTGTCAAACTTGCTGGAAGCTTGCAGATTTGCAGTGCAAGTCTGCTGCAAACTAAAATTGTTATCTGGGTTGCCTCTTTCAGAATATATAATATTCATTTTTCAATATATCGTTTTAAGCGCAACAGTAATCTGCGATCAAATTCTCATTCCAGTATCCTTGATATCGTTTTTCCGTGTATTTTATGTCTTTGTGAAATATATCATCCTTTCCTCAATAAATATATCAAGACTTCCATAAAAGTACTCAAGATGGGAGCGCAAAAATGTATTTTTAAGCTAATGTTACAACCCAGTTGAGTCAAAGTTTTGTAGCATTTTTTCCACTATCATTGCAAAGTTAGTATCTTCGCAACTTCCTATAAACTTCTTAGTGACGTCTTTGAAATTAACCCATGCTATTTTTCTCAATTTATTTTATTTTTCCTTGACATTTTTATCTTTCATTAACCGTGTTATATCTGAGTCGATGAACAGACCTTCTGTGATTTTACCTTCCGATAAATTGTGGAAAAATACTAATCAAATAACGAAAACAGTCACCATTTCATCCCCACCTCTAAGCCCTGATTTTAAATGCAAGGGTGGTTATCCACTAAGTTCTGCCAAATCACATTCTTTGATCCTTCTAAATAAGGAGAAAAGGATTTTTTTGTAAAGCCACCTTTCTGGCCTAATAACCAGGTTAAAATCTTTAAATCCCGATAATTTTGCATATGATTCTTTTAAAAGTACTGAATGAGCTACAGGAATTGAAGCAAGAACGTTGTCACTATGCAGTAAGAAACCTTTTAAATTTCTCTTACTAGAATCAATAGTTCCCATTAAGATGGATCATGATCACTGGTGGTAGCTAAATTAGCTATATATCCAGGAATATCTTTATAAGATACAAGTTATTCTACTTGAGGAAAATACTCCGTTCCGTTTTTATTTTGAAGCGTATATAACTTTACTATGCACGTACAATAATCAAATGACGTTAGTTTGATTACAATGCGAAGTTTCGCGTTTAATTTTAATAAATTTTAAATGCTCCGAATTAATTCGTAAGGTCATTGAATGTTTTTGAATCCCGAACAATGGACAACGCGGCGCCAAAAAATTGTTTTATTTAGTTTATAGAAAAGACCTAACCAGTTAGCGATCTTTCTTAAACTTCTAAAATTACTTATTTTATAAATGCCTAAAAGAAAGAGAAAGACATTTAATCTTGTAAGTCTCGCCACGGTGCATTAAAGGCAGGTCGGGGTACAAGCATGCTCAAGAAAAAAAAACGTGAATCGCATGCAATTTAAAGAGCTGAGAGACGAATAATGGGATTGATGAGGAAATCAAAAATCCGTTTTATTTAGCTTCTATATTAGCATATATAATTCAGTATGTTTGCAAGGCAATCCAATGACGTTAATTACTCTCTCTATTCGATGTTCATTTAATTTCACAAATTTTTAAATGATCCTAATTGAATGTGTAGATGTTTTTCTGATCAGTCACACAAACATTAAAAAGAAGAGAATTTTACTCCGGATAATGGCAGTAAAAACCAAGGTATGAAAGAGCTTCTGTTGACGCCGTAGTAATAAATGATGGGGAAGGAAAAATGAGTACCAAGGACGGCTAGATTCGTGACCAGGTGGCTCAAACTAGGGAGAGAAAAAGATGAGAGGAGTTCTGCTGCTGACCGAGGATGTCAGACAGCACGGGAGTGGAAGAACGAAAATAATAAAAAAAGACATTGCTGCGAAAAACTATTTAATTAAGCTTAAAGTGTTATAAATACTTAGACTTGAAAATATTTTTATCCCGAGCAACGCCGGGTATATCAGCTAGTATCCAATGTTCTTAAACATAGAGTGCTTCACATAAAAGTCGTTCAACACTTATCTTACATTGGAGATTCAGTTGAATGCATTAGTACCAGTTTTTTTCCTGTGTGCACGAACAAGAGCAACAGTTGTGCCAATGAGTTTTATCTTCATGCATACAGCTTGATTATCCTTCCCTAATTTATCATTCCATGTGTGAAGGATGGATTTATTACTACCTAGCCGCCTTCGGCGACCAGCGTATTCGCAGGGAATATACTTTCAATTGAATCTCTTATGCATAATTTGATATTCATGGTTACTTAACAATTTTAAATTGTGATAGACATCTAGCCCATGTTCTTTCAGTAGCTTTGAACCTGTTCAATTCGTTGTCTGCTTGAACGTCCCTAGTAGAGTCAAATGTCTGACTGTATCAAGCAACATCAAATTACACATTGTCGACATCAAATTCACTCTTATTCCTCTGGCAAAATATGCATTTGATTTTAACTTTAAAATAGCGCGGCACATTTTACTTCCAGCAGCATATTAGCTGGATGAAAATACGCTTATTAAAACATAGTATTAAACATTAAGATATTACCTTAGCTTTCAACAATGATAGAGAAACACGCAAATAAATGTTTGTTTAAACAATGAAAACAGTTTGAATTGTGTTGCAACAATGACAAGCATTGTTATAAATTGTGCCAAAAAATATTTTTTAAAAATTAGAGAAAAAATCGTAAAGCAACTTGATTGGTATCATTGAAACGGTAATTTCTTGCACTTTCAGATAGCTTAAAAATGATTTTTGTGCTGTAATAATTTCGAAAGTTATTGATGAAAAACGAAAAAATTTTGCTTAATTTTTAATTAATTAAAATTCTAATTAAAATTTCAAAAAATAGCCCCCAAGTACACATTCCCTCCCTCCAAAGTATGCTTGTGCCAAATGTCGTAGCTCTAGATCCAGTGGTCTGCCCTGTAGAGTGCCAACACACACACACATTCTCCTTTATTGTTAATAGAGATGAAGAAAGACAGGTATTGTGTCTCCAACAAGCTGCAGAAAAAGGCATAAGATTTTACCTTCTTTTAAAAAATTCAGCGATTCTTTATAAGACCTTTTCACTTTCTTTGAAATTTAGCCAAATTGCGAAGAAAGATATCACGAAATGTTTTGGATGCTATTTATTGAAAAATAAATGTTCCTTTAGTGTGTGATAATTAGCAGCTTCTGGACACTTTTTTCATAAGACTGTACAAACATAATATTTATTACTCAAATATTTTTAACATTTCCTTCATATGAAATTAATAATTTGGTTTCTGAATCTTTACAGGTTCCTTGCTATTTGTTGGTCGATGTGATGGGAAATATCTTCACGTGGATTTATTTAAGATGTAAGTTAGATCTATTTGCTCTGTTGGCCACATATTTGGAATGTCGTGTGGTCACAGAGAACGTGGAAATAACTTACTTCATCATCCCTGACTTTGATCTCGATTTCCTATTATCATTGTTAATAACCGTGTTGTGTTATGGCTTTATGTGGATGAAAGTATGGAAAAGAAAATCAACAGGTAAAGGTCAGCACCATAACGAGTTGATACGCAAGTGAAAGTCACCAAGATGTTAGCTATAGTAGTATTAGTGTTCCTTGGATCATGACTTCCCCTCTATACCACCTTCACCAGAATCAGAGTTGGAGACCCATATCCTGACAACAGCGCAGAGAAATTTGTTATTCAAGTTTTTACTCCAATTGCACGTTGCTTTGTGCTGCCAATAGTTGTGTAAAATCTATCTTGTATGCTTTAATCAACACAAACTTCGAAAAGGCTTCAAGACTGTTCTTTTTGGAAGTAAGCCACGTTTTCCCTGTATTGTTTCATTTGAAGAATATCGTGCATGGGTAGACCACACCTGCAGAAGGTTTCTTTGCTTTCCCCTGCAGAGGAGTTGAAATCATCTTGATTACGCATGCCTGACAGCCAGCTGGGTTATAAAGACCCACCTGGAAAGAATTCCGGGTCTGCTGCGTCGAGTGACTTGAGTACCAACCATTTCCTTTTCTAGAACCAAACTCCAACAAACTAAGCCAACTGGACAGACATTGTTTAATATTGATGGATTAATCCTTTTCTTGTGCATCTGAACTTTCGTGATCATTGAACATGCTTTCATACCCATTGGATCGAACTTTTATCTCCTTTGCGATTCAAAATCACTCTTAAGAGGTTGGTGTGTACTCAAATTTGTAGGAAAAGAGTAAGCCCTTTTAAAAGCACCTTAAGGGGAAAAGTAAGGACTCTCAAAATCTTTAATGCCGATGATCATCCTTTTCTGTTCTTTTAACTTAAGAGGATTTAAGTAATAAAATATACAACAGAGAAATTTAGTACCAATCCTACTGTCACGACTAGAAAATATTCTCATTAACTTGTTACAGGAAAACATTTCTACATGAAGAAAAAGAAACCAAAAATACTTATGTAACAAGATTTTGAGATACAAAATTAGGATGCTAAATCATTAATTTCAATTATTTTTATACATAAAATAGTTCTTACTCGCAAATTCATAACATCTTCTGAAAAATAATGAGTTTTTAAGCACCATGATAAAAAATAAACACTTTATACAAACTTTAAATAAGAAGTAAGCACTTTTAAGGGCCTTCTAAAATGAAAATAAAAAGTAAGCAGTTTTTAAGCACTTTTCATGACCGTACACACCCTGATTATTTACCAAGGATTTGAATTTTAAAACTTACTGGGGAGGAATCCCCTGCTTGAATGAAGAAGTCTTGCTTAATGAAATGTTATCGTTTTTTGTGACCTGATTAGTGTCTTCATTTTATCTATGTAATTTGGAATTATGCTGTATATGCTGATTACAGCAAATCAAGGATTTAAATTGTTGTACATTGTAGTAAACAATTGTTTCCGCAAAGAAACTATTACAATTAAGCTGTGATTGTGAAACTATTAAATGTAAACTGTTTCAAGTGTGAAAAACTATGGCACAAAAGAGATTCCTGTTTCATTTATGAGTTAATGTTACACACACAACACTTCTGTCTTATTTTTAGCTTCTGTCAATTGCAAAGATAATCTGTTTATGAAAGGTTTCTCCAGAATTTAAAAATATAGAGTCGAGAAAAGATTCTAAAAGTCTGGAAGAAAATTTTAGTTTTACGAAGGTGCTTGTGTATATATATGGTATTATATTCGAGATAAAGCTAGAATTTTTTTAAAAAAACTGAAGTTTCTTTTATTCTTTTTGACACATACACAATCACAAAGCTTGTATATTTGACCATTGTAAACACTGAGTTAAAAAAATTCTTGCTGTAGAATTTAGATTGCCTTTGACAAATTTTATTAAGATCAGAAGGATTCATCTGAGGATAGGATAATTTATAAATTTTAGTGACAGCAAAAAACCCATAATTTTTAAAAAATAAAAAAACATAAAATCTTGAATGTATTGAATATTCTTTTAATTAGCTGAAGCAACAAAAACTTTAAAACTTACTTTGAATGGGGAAAGAATTCAAATATTTTCTCGAATTATGTATTATTATGAAGAGTAATAAATGATAAGACAACAGGATGAAAAATTGGATTGTTAAGCATTCAATAGACAATTTCTCTAGACAGATTCACGTCCTAATATTGTAGAACATTTTTAACAGCAATACTTAAATATGTGGAGAGAATAAACAAAAAAGTTAAGCTGGTGAAATTCTATATGTAATAAAAAAATTCTATACATAATAGAAAGAATAATATATGATACATTCATTTGCAACATATGAAATAAAAGAAAGCAAAACAGAAAATTTACAAAAAAATGTCCACAAAATTTCATAATTATAAATTAATTTTCAAAGAAACATTTTTTCTAAAAATATATGTATCATAATTAATAGAGAATAGGAGGTAAAGAATTAGAAGTTCAATTATTTCAATATGTTTCGAAATTTAATCAATATCTTTCAATCAATTGCCATTCAAAAGAAACTAGACATTGGTATTTTTCTAATAAAAAGCTGTAATAACAATAAGAATGAAGTCTTTACATTTTTTTCTGCTCTAGTATATAAGGGCATAAATTCTTTTCTCAATGAATAAGCGAAGCTACGAGTATTAGGCTATGCTGAAAGCGAAGCCGCTGATATTTTTTAAGTTCAAAAAAGTTGCCCGTTACACGCTTAAAATGCCGCAGGCATTGCGTGCTCAATCTCTTGTTTTCAGGTTACGCATCCGCAAGAGAACAATAAAAATCGCACTGCGCATCCAAAACAGTATTTCGCGACGGCAAATGAAATTGCGCCCAGAAAAATTGGCAAGAAACAGGTGCGTACCGTGAACTCCACATTTACCGAGCAACTGGCTTTAATAAAACAACTTTGGTAGAAATGAAAGAGTCGCTTTTACTTTTATGATTATCAAAACCTTCACTGAATGCAGTTTATATGCTTTTGACAAGATAAACAAATTTTGAATTGTATCTTATAAAGAAGCATAGTTAATTAAGTAGTTATTGCATTATAGGCAATTTTTTATTAAAATTTTGATTAGGTGTAAGAGTACAGTACTGCCTCGAAACTTGAATTTCCTCAAGCGTTAACTCATCAAATTTGATATTAGAAATTAGAAATTACAGTCTGAAACTAGGAATTACAAAAAAGCAATAGTGTTTGGGAAAACTAACTAATTTTTAAATTTTATTGTCTACCCCCTATAGTCCCGGGTCTTTTCGATGTCTATGAATTTTTTGCCGCCTCACTTTTTGTACCCACTGGTTCACACGGGCCTCCAGGATGTTCAGCTTTTGCGTCCTTATTCAGCGTTAATCATTCTACCGATGAGTGATAGATGAATTGAGTGAAAGTTATTTCAAACTCATTTTGTAAGTTACGTTAGCTGCGTTGCATCCTACACAATTGTATCGCTGGCATTTTAAAATTTACGTCTTTAAATATTTTACTATCTGTCAAATACAATAAAATATTAAGTTTTTGTTCATCTTTCCTGAGTTATCGCGGCTGAAATTGCGACGGGTAATGCTATAATTAATATAAAATACAAAAATAAAAACTAATTTAAACGGGCTAACTAATTTAAACCAGCTGGTCGCCGAAGGCGGATAGTATATGTATAATAACTATTTTATACAAACATGCTATAAGATATTTTCACAAGAAAAACAACAAACACATCAATCACCCAATGCAGAAACTACAAATATTTACTAATCTATATATAAATTAATCTAATAATTAAAAATACTAAATAAATGCCAAAAGGGCTTATGGAAAATTTTTTGAACTAATCATATTAACTCTGTTACAATTAAGACTAAAATTATAATTGAAAAAGACAATCCAGAATATGGAGTTTTCAACAATTTAAGTGGTCAGCTCGACTGTGGTTGCGCTTGTCACTTTAAATTTTGATTTTATTGGTGCAAAACCATCAATGAAACCAATTGTTGAAAAAACAGAAAGGGTAATTTACCCTAAATAAGAAAAAAGAAAGTAGGAAACTTAACCCTAAATTATTTCAACACTATAAGAAAAATATCTAACGTGTTTCTAAAATAAACATCAAAATTTTGCACCTTATTCAATATTGCACTTAAGCAAATAATTCAACACCTAACAGAAAATTCTTATATATATTTTTTTCCTTTATAAATGTATATATGTGATATTTTAATTTTTTAACTTTCCTAAATAATCTTACCGACACCTCATTTTAAATATTTCTACTTTCAACATAATAAACGCACTATAACTTTCTTTTCCAGTCACGAGTTCTAAAGGGGAAATTCCCTCTTCTGGGTACTTAAGCGTTCTGAGCATTCATTTCTGCCCTTTTTTTCACGCCAGCATGTAAGCTTTCAACAACAACGCGCCGCTCGGGCGTAAACTTCTGAATACTGGTCATGGAGCTACGTAAAAATTAAGTACTTTACCTATGAAGAAATAACGTAGTGCCTGAATAAAAGAAGATTTAAGCAAAAATGGTCTCTTCTATGATCAAAATGGACTGCCTTTCACCTTTTTAAAGCCTGATCTTATATATATATATAAGATCAGGTATATATATATATATATATATGTATAAACATTTCATTATTAATTTTTAAACAGCATTTTACGTTGTTTTTATTAAGTGGGCCAAACCTCCCTGAAGTGTGGATGTTTGATCCAATTTTTAGAATTTTGGAAAATCTTCATAAAAAATGGTATTTTAAATTATAAAATTGTAGAAATATGTTCCATAATATGAGTTATAAAATGCCGAAAAAACTAGAATTCTATCTGGTTTTTTAAAAGAATAATAAACAGTTTTTCAAAAGTTTGTCAAACATCCCAAGTCTCCCCCCCCCCTTATATTACAATGTGCAGACAACTGAAGAAACTCTAAATGAAGTACCTAAGCTTAGGTTGACCTAAATACTTTGTTTCAGAGCTTTAATTTAAGGAACAAAGTCTTGTATAGAAGTCTTGATTAAATAACTATATACAATGTTCGATCATTTAGTTAAGGGTTCTAGGACGTTCGAGTTCAATGGAGTCGTAGTCCATAAAAGCAGTAATCCAGTGATTTCACAGTTCTAGGACGTTAAAGTTCAATGCAGTCGTATTCCACAAAGTAGTAATTCAGTGCCGGATGGATAGCTTCCACCTTTCAGCGTGATAACCTATACACGAGACTACAAGGAGTGCTCGCAATTTGATGAGTCGAGAGTTCGGAAAATTGCCGAATCTCGGTTTTGCTGCCAAAGTCCGAATTAATTCGGGACTTTAAATCCGAGCTGATCACACAGCTCTCTGTCGGTGCTTCCGGAGTCTGAAACCAAGTTCGAGCCTCCTAAACGGTTCTTCACCGCCCTCTTCTCGTTCTCTCCTCAACATTTCTTTTTATCCCCTACCTCAAGGGGTGGAGCTCCGCCTTCCTTCCACTCCACTGACTAATCGTACTCCCGGGTGACCAACGACTAACCTTCCCTGTTCCCAGTGGTCAAAATTCAACCGTGGGGAAGGTTCTTGGGTTTTGCCACCACCAGGCTATACAGGGGTGACAGGAAAGGGTACCGATAATGCGCTCTCTGACAGATATTGATTCCTCTGCTTTGTGGCGGCTCTCTGTGTGAAGCCATTACTCTTGTGCACGTCTCGTTAACGACCACTAGGTGCAGCTGTCCTGCGGTCTGCGGCTGACATGACAGGAACTGGACTCTCTTTCCCGTGGGAACGGTGCTCTCGGGGAGGAAACATTATAACCTTCCCCCCTTTAGTGAGAATTTTTTCGAGAGTTTTTGAAGAGAAAAAATTCTCCTTTTACACACACATACTTGTTTGTTCATACTACCAAAAGAGGCATAATCACACTTTTACCAAATTTAAAATTTTATCTTTCTGATATCTAAATTAACACAAAAATTATATACACAATAAACACTATTAAAAGTTGGCATTTCCTGCCCATTTTTGCTAAATAACATACATTCTATATACACCTTATTAGGGAGAAAAAAAAACTATCTGCCCTTTTAATTCGTACTCTTAGTTCTAGTTTCACTTCGGCTAAGAGCGTCAGCATTCGAATGGTTTATTCCTGCCTTGTGTATCACCTTATATTGAAAGGGTTGTAATTCGAGTGACCATCTCATCAACCTCGGATTTGATCCAGCATTTGATTTCAGCCAAACCAAAGGGTTGTCATCGGTCTCAATTATAAAATTTTGTCCGTCTAGGTAATACTTGAGTTTTTTAATTGCAAAAATAATGATTTCCGTTCTCCGTCCGAAATTTTTTTACTTAAGTGCAGAATGGGATGCTCCTCATTTTCCGCGTCGCGTTGGGACAACACGACTCCCATCCCCAGGTCGGATGCATCACTCTGGACAAAAAGCGTGGAGGGTTTTCGAATCCGTTGCTAAACAATACTTCAATATTTTTAAAAGATTCCAGTTTAATTTCAAAAAGAACACTATATAAATACACAATTACATTCCTAAAGTTAGTATTTTCTTCTACTATATTTTTGTATTTTGGAGAAACCTTTCATGGAGTGATTATCTTTGCAATTCATGAAAGCTGAATGTAAGGTAGAAGTTCTGTGTCCGATAAGAAACCTTTCGAATTTTGTATGTGTAAATAATTACTTAGCACCGGAAAAATACTTCGAAACATGGAAGAAATTTTGGTTGAGAATTTATAAGTCCAGTGAAACCTGTGTGTAACGATACTGTCCATAAAGATATTTTCTTTGGTCTTGGAGGAATTCCTATTTACTTAATGTATTCTGAACCTCTTTACAACGATAATCACTTTTTAGATGCACCTGTCTATATCAATAATTTCATCTCTACAGATCTACTTAGCACATCTAATTCGTGTCGGACAAATTATTAGCAGCAAAATGCTGGAGAAATCTATTAGCAGCTGGAAATGCAGTGACATTATCAGTTAGACATTTGGCATGTACCTACCGCAGACCAAGAGCGTTGCTAGTGTTTGACACATCTGTGATTTGAGGGGAAAGTGCTAAGAAAAAGTGTCAGACAAGCCTTTGGCAATACTCTTGTCTGCAGGAGGTACATGTGCAGTATCTAACTGCTATCACTGCACTTCAAGCCTCTTATCACTTTTCCGGTATTTTGCCTTTAGCAATTTGTCCAACACAGCTGCAGCGGCCTTAAAAAACTGGTACAATACAATACCAATTATTTTTCCTTGGAAAAGAAACCACATGGTCCAGAATGATTCACGAAGTCTGAGTCGGGGGGATGGGCTAGCGATTGGAATGTGCACAAATGTTGATTGCCTCCATTATACCGCCACATCAACGATCCTGAAGTTGAAGACTAAGAATTTCACTCCTTTTAAATCCCAATGGTTCATAATTATATACCAACTCGAATGTAAAGGTAAAAAAATTAACGGATAAATCGTCTGTATTGCCCGTGAGTAAAAAGTTTGAACTCCAAGAATACAAACCACCAAGGTTAAATTATAAAGGGTTAAATGATCAATTTGATACTTGATAAATTGATCGTTTAACCCTTTATAATTTAACTTTTTTAAAAATAATAAAATACCAAGTGTTTTAATAGCTTCTAGAAAGCAATAGAACGTGTATATCTTGATTTTCAAAATTTGAATAATAAAAAGAAAAATAATAAATGTATGTGAATAAGTTATATTCACTAACGTTATGAAAATAACAATCTTCTATCCTTTCCTTTCAAGGTATGCTAGGGAGACGTTGTAGATCTGCATTCAAATTGTGCAAGCTGAAATCACTCAAAAGACGTCGACATGTTTTAAAGACTACTTTGGAGACATGTGTTGTGCTTCTTATTCTACAAATGAATAAAGTGATATCCACATACATCATGAATGTAACAATCCTTTTCTTTCGAGGAATTCTATGAGATATATGTCCTTTATGTCTGCATTCAAATTATGCGAGTTGAAATCAGTCGCAAAAAATCGACATCCTTTAAAGATTACTTTAGGGTCATTTATTGTAGTTTTCATTCTACAAAAAGAATAAAGATATGTTCACATACGTCACAGGAATGTAATAATGTTCTATCCTTTCTTTTCCGAGGAGTGCTGTGGTGTACTCAGTAAATCTGTATTCAAGTTACGCAAACTGAAGTCATTTGAAACACGACGGCATATTTTCAAGAATTGTCCTCATTCTACAAAAGTAATTAAGTGATATTTACAGACGTCATGCGACTGTAACAATCTTCTATCCTCTTCGTTCACTGAATGCTGCGTACATACTTACAATGCGTACTCGAACTATACAATTTTAAGTTGTTAACAATACGCCGAAATTTTTTTAAGATTGCTTTATTAACGTCCGGTTTTAAAGCAATGCGAGGGAACAATCTTCTATCCTCTTCTTT
>BGPR01003482.1:119048-135832 GCA_013235015.1 Araneus ventricosus
ACAATGCGTACTTGAAGTATACAATCTTAAGTTGTTCATAATACGCCGAAATTTTTTTAAGATTGCTTTATTAACGTCCGGTTTTAAAGCAATGCGAGGCAACAATCTTCTATCCTCTTCTTTCACTGAATGCTGCTCACATAATTACAATGCGTACTCGAACTATACAATCTTAAGTTGGTCAAAATACACCGAATTCTTTTTAAGATTGCTTTATTAACGTCCGGTTTGAAAGCAATATGAGGGCTACAGTGATAGCGAGCTCAAGAAATCAGTTGAAGATTTCATTTTGGAGCACGAGGAGCAGGTTTTTTGTTCAAAGGAATGGGAAATGTTAATGGAAACAAATCCTTTGTTAGTTATGAAGACAATGCACTTGAAGTATAAGAGAAAAAAGGTAAGTAAATAAGTTAGAGTTCAGAAAAAGACAGGTAATCAACTTTAAGAGTGTGCAAACCAAACAATTATTTATAACAATTTTTTTTCTAAAATTTCTGATTACTTTTGCATAAATTCAATGAGAATTAAAAGTTTTGTATTTTAATTTCATAATTATTTCTAAGCAAACAAAACTATTTATTAACATAAAGTGTATTTCCTTTTTAAACATTTTATATTATATAACTTTATACGGAAATGATATATTTAAAATATTCTTTTCGAATTCTTCGTGGTTTCAGAAATAATTTTTCGAATACTTTTTTTGAGATGAATATCATTAATTCTATAATTGTTTCTTTTATTCAATTTTTGGGTTTATCTTTAATTTATAAACTTTAATTCCCTGTTATAAATTTAAAAATTATATTAAAATTCGTTGAATATGGAGTTTACGGTACACACCTGTTTCTTGCCAATTTTTCTTGATGCTATTTCATTTGCCGTTGCCAAATACTGTTCTGTTGTCGCCAAATACCTATATTTATGTGCAGTGCTCTTGCGCATGTACTCTTGCACATGCGTTGCCTGAAAACGAGCGATTGAGCACACAATGCCTGCAACATTTTAAGCGTGTTCCGGGCAAATTTTTGTAATTTAAAAAACCATCAGCATAGCAGGAAACTGGTAGCTTCGCGTTTTCATCGAATGTTAGGAATCTAGGTCTTTTTAAATTGTCCGAAAACTACAATTTCCGCATGCACTGACTGCAGCATTTCAAGCGTGTACCAGGCAAATTATGCAATTTAAAAAATATCAGCGGCTTCGCTTTCAGCATAGCTGAATACTCGTAGCTTTGCTTATTCATTCAGAAACAAAACACATAGAATAACATATACAGTGCCGAACCAATATTCAATCGGAAGAATTCCAAACGAGGTTTTATTCGAATTTATCGACCAATCACATAGAAGAGTTGAACAAAATAGTCCAATTGAAAAGTGGCGCAATATAGCCTGATAAGCAAAACACCGATGAAAAGATCAATTTGTGCGCATGCACGCTTGTCACTCATTTAAAATATCTAGACGCATCCAAAACAAATGTTCTCTCATCGCCGTTCTTGGCAGCAAAGAGTTGGCGATCCTAAGAGGAATGAAGTTAGTGTGTACCGTAAACTCCCCATAAACTGGAACTTCTTATAATTTGATGCAGTGATGAGAATTGCATGCATCTTGCAAAGCAATTCTATTATAAAATCAATAACTAAATTTAATTTATTGTTTCTTTCCATCGCAATAAATACAAATATATCACGTCTGTCCTTGAATTTCATTGAAAATCCGAAAATTCTGTTTAATTATTCAAAGAAGATGTGTTTATTAAGCTATGCTGTGAACTCCGCATATCAGTTTCCCCTAAAATGACAATAGAAAGTAAAATAAATGCAAAAGATTGACAAACGATTTTTTAAGAACTTGATCAAAATAAGGCTTGAATATTTTGATGTAACCTCTGCTCAGTCATTTGTGATTGTGATGTACAAGAACAGCAGATTCAAGTTCTTTCGTCTTTTCCTGTAAATAAGTGAAGGATATAAAAAACATTTACGTAACAAACGAATTTTTTAAATATAACTCAAAATGTGACATTAATATTTTGGTGTATCTTAAAATGTGAACAGAGATTAAAATATTTTCAATAAAAATGATTTTTTTAAAACGTGATCAAAATGAGGCTTGTAAATTCTGATTGAACCCCTGATCAGACCTTTGCTGTTGCGATGTACAAGAATAGCAGATTGAAGTACTTTTGCCTTATGATGTAAATAAGTGCAGAATAAAAAAATATTTACAATAGAAATGAATTTTTAAATATCACTCAAAAAGTGACATATCAGTATTTTGGTGTACTGTTTGATAATGTGCCATGTTGTACAAAAGATGCATGTTGAAATGTATTATTTATTGTAGAAGATTAAAATATTTTTTCTGTAAATCATTTTGTTAATGTTTCTCAAAATATGACTTTTATATTTGCTTACTTATGATTATAATTTCCTTTTGTGGTATAGGAACAGAAAATTGAAATGGGGCATCCCTCTTTTGAATAGAGGAATATCATGGGTCGATCCAGGCGAAAATTTAGGCCGGTTTGCGGCCCCTTCACAAAATTCCACTTCATAAAAACCCTTTTTTTAATCTGATTTCTTTTTTTAAAGTTTTTGAATGAGGCATTGCACAAAATACATATACAAGTATTTTTTTTCAGTCTTATTTCAAATTACTGCATATATTTGGTTCAATGAAACACTTTTGATGTTAAACATAAAATACAGAAATATGACTGATAAAATTGAAGGTTTTACATGATAATAAGATTGTTCACAAAAATAATTTTTTTTCTCAAAAAATGTATATATATATTCACAAAAATGGGCCCCTGAAAAAACCTGGATCGACCCCTGAATATCATTTTAAGTAGTTTTTTGTCATATTAAGAGTCAATATAATTTATATTTGTTTTACAAATAACGTTGTAAACTTGAGTATGCATCGCTGTACGAATTTGAATTTATACGCTTATATACTAGAACAGAAAAAAAATGTAAAGACTTCATTCTTATTGTTATTTACGGCTTTTTATTAGAAAATACTAATGTCTAGTTTCTTTTGAAAGGTATTGATTAAATTTTGAAGCACATTGAAATAATTGAACTTCTAATTCTCTATCTTCTATTCTCTATTAATTATGATACTTATATTTTTAGAAAAAATGTGTCTTTGAAATTTAATTTATGATTATGAAATTTTATGGACATTTTCTGTTTTGCTTTCTTTTGTTTCATATGTTGCAAATGAATGTATCATATATTCTTTCTTTTATGTATAGAATTTTTTTATTACATATAGAATTTCATGAGTTAATCTTTTTTGTTTATTCTTTCCACATATTTAAGTATTGCTGTCAAAAATGTCCTACAATATTAGGACGTGAAACTGTCTAGAGAAATTGTCTATTAAATGCTTAACAATCCAATTTTTCATCCTGTTGTCTTATCATTTTTTACTCTTCATAATAATACATAATGTGTGAAAATATTTGAATTCTTACCCCATTCAAAGTCAGTTTTAAAGTTTTCATTGCTTCAGCTAATTAAAAGTGTATTCAATACACTCAAGATTTTATGTTCTTATAATTTAAAAAAATTATGGGTTTTTTGCTGTCGCTAAAATTTATAAATTATCCTATCCTCGGATGAATCTTTCTGATCTTAATAAATTTTGTCAAAGGCAAGCTAAATTCTACAGCAAGAATTTTTTAACTCAGTGTTTACAATGGTCAAATATAAAAGATTTATGATTGTGTATGTTTCAGAAAGAATAAAAGATACTTCAGTTTTTTTAAAAAAAATCTAGCTTTATCTCGAATATAACACCATATAAATGCACAAGCACCTTCGTAAAACTGAAATTTTCTTCCAGACTTTTAGAATCTTTTCTCTACTATATATTTTTAAATTCTGGAGAAACCTTTCATAAACTAATTATCTGTGGAATTGACAGAAGCTGAAAATAAGACGGAAGTGTTGTGTGTGTAACATTAACTCATAAATGAAAGAGGAATATCTTTTGTGCCATAGTTTTTCACACTTGAAACAGTTTACATTTAATAGTTTCACAATCACAGCTTAATTGTAATAGTTTCTTTCCGGAAACAATTGTTTCCTATAATGTACAACAATTTAAATCCTTGATTTGCTGTAATCAGCATATACAGCATAATTCCAAATTACATAGATAAAATGAAGAAAATAATCAGGTCACAAAAAATGATAACATTTCATTAAGTAAGACTTCTTCATTCAAGCAGGGGATTCCTCCCCAGTAAGTTTTAAAATTCAAATCCTTGGTAAACAACCAGGGTGCGTATGGTCATGAAAAGTGCTTAAAAACTGCTTACTTTTTATTTTCATTTTAGAAGGTCCTTAAGAGTGCTTACTTCTTATTTGAAGTTTGTATAAAGTGCTTATTTTTTATCATGGTGCTTAAAAACTCATTATTTTTAAGAAGATGTTATGAATTTGCGAGTAAGAACTATTTTATGTATAAAAATAATTGAAATTAATGATTTAGCATTCTAATTTTGTATCTCAAAATCTTGTTACATAAGTATTTTTGGTTTCTTGTTCTTCATGTAGAAATGTTTTCCTGTAACAAGTTAATGTGAATATATTCTAGTCATGACAGTTGGATAGGTACTAAATTTCTCTCTTGTATATTTTATTACTTAAATCCTGTTAAGTTAAAAGAACAAAAAAGGATGATCATCGGCATTAAAGATTTTGCGAGTCCTTACTTTTCCCCTTAAGGTGCTCATAAGGTGCTTACTTTTTTTCTACAAGTTTGAGTACACACCAACCTCTTAAGAGGGATTTTGAATCGCAAAGGAGATAAAAGTTGGATCCAATGGGTATGAAAGCATGTTCAATGATCACGAAAGTTCAGATACACAAGAAATGGATTAATCGATCATTATTCAACAATTTCTATCCAATTGGCTTAGGTTGTTGGAGTTTGGTTCTAGCAAAGAAAATCGTTGGTACTCAAGTCACTCGACGCAGCAGACCCGGAATTCTTTCCAAGTGGGGCTTTATACCCTAGCTGGCTGTCAGACATGCGTAATCAAGATGATTTCAACTCCTCGGCGGGAGAAAGCAAAGAAACGTTCTGCAGGTGTGGAACATTCTGCACGACATTCTTCAAATGAAACAATAGAAGGAAAACGTGGCATATTTCCAAAAAGAACAGTCTTGAAGCTTTGTCAAAGATTGTGTTGATTAAAACATACGAGATAGATTTTACACAACTATTGGCAGCACAAAGGAACGTGCAATTGGAGTAAAAACTTGAATAACAAATTTCTCGGCGCTGTTGTCAGGATATGGGTCTCCAACTCTGATTCTGGTGAAGGTGGTATAGAGGGGAAGTCATGATCCAAGGTACACTAATAATACTATAGCTAACATCTTGGTGACTTTCACTTGCGTATCAACTCGTTATGGTGCTGACCTTTACCTGTTGATTTTCTTTTTCATACTTTCATCCACATAAAGCCATAACACAGCACGGTTATTAACAATGATAATAGGAAATCGAGATCAAAGTCAGGGATGATGAAGTAAGTTATTTCCACGTTCTCTGTGACCACACGACATTCCAAATATGTGGCCAACAGAGCAAATAGATCTAACTTACATCTTAAATAAATCCACGTGAAGATATTTCCCATCACATCGACCAACAAATAGCAAGGAATCTGTAAAGATTCAGAAATCAAATTATTAATTTCATATGAAAGAAATGCTAAAAATATCAGTGAATAATAAATATTAGGTTTGTACAGTATTATGAAAAAAGTGTCCAGAAACTGCTTATTATCAGAAACTAATTATCACACACTAAAGGAACATTTATTTTTCAATAAATAGCATCCAAAACATTTCGTGATATCTTTCTTCGGAATTTGGTTAAATTTCAAAGAAAGTGAAAAGGTCTTATAAAGAATCCCTGAATTTTTTTAAACAAGGTAAAATGTGATGCTTTTTTCGGCAGATTGTTGTAGAGGCAATATCTGTCTTTCTTCATCTCTACTAATAATAAAGGGAAATGTGTGTGTGTTGGCTCTCTACAGGACAGACCACTGAACCTAGAGGTACGAAATTTGGCTCAAACATACTTTGGAGGGTGGCAATGTGCACCTTGGAGCCTATTTTAAAATTTTAGTTAGAATTTTCATTAATTAAAAATTAAGCAAAATTTTGGCGTTTTTCATTAATAACTTCCGAAAATATTACAGCACAAAAATTATTTTTACACTATCTGAAAGTGCAAGAAATTACCTTTTCAATGACATCAAATCAATCTGCCGTACGATTTTTTATTTAATTTTTAAAAAATATTTTTTGGCATAATTTACATCAATACTTGTCATTGTTGAAACGCAATTCAAACTGTTTTCATTGTTTAAACAAACGTTTATTTGCGTGTTTCTCTGTCATTGTTAAAATCTGAGGTAATATCTTAATGTTTAATGCTATGTTTTAATAAGCGTATTTTCATCCAGCTAACATGCTGCTGGAAGTAAAATATGCTGCGGCATTTTAAAGTTAAAATCAAATGCATATTTTGCAAGAGGAATAAGAGTGAATTTGATGCCGACAGTGTGTAATTTGATGTTGCTTGATACAGCCAGTCATTTGACTCTATTAAGGATGTTCAAGCAGACAACTAATTGAACAGGTTCAAAGTTACTGAAAGAACATGGGCTAGATGTCTATCACAATTTTAAATTGTTAAGTAACCATGAATATCAAATTATGCATAAGACATCCAATTGAAAGTATATTCCCTGCGAATACGCTGGTCGCCGAAGGCGGCTAGGTAGTAATAAATCCGTGCTTCACACATGGAATGATAAATTAGGGCAGGATAATCAAGCTGTATGCAGGAAGATAAGACTCATTGGCACAACTGTTGCTCTTGTTCGTGCACAGAGGAAAAAAACTGATACTAATACATTCAACTGAATCTCCAAAGTAAGATAAGTATTGAACGACTTTTATGTGAAGCACTCTATGTTTAAGAACATTGGATACTAGCTGATATACCCGGCGTTGCTCGGGATAAAAATATTTTCAAGTCTAAGTATTTATAACACTTTAAGCTTAATTAAATAGTTTTTCGCAGCAATGTCTTTTTTTTATTATTTTCGTTCTTCGACTCCCGTGCTGTCTGACATCCTCGGCCAGCAGCAGAACTCCTCTAATCTTTTTCTCTCCCTAGTTTGAGCCACCTGGTCACGAATTTAGCCGTTTTTGGTACTCATTTGTTCTTCCCCATCATTGATTGCTACGGCGTCAACAGAAGCTCTTTCATTCCTTGGTTTTTACTGCCATAATCCAGAGTAAAGTATCTGCAAGTATCTGCCAATGAAAATGAGTAACATTATGCGTCATTTGTAAATATTTTTAAATCCATATCGATTGCATGATGTAATACTGGACAAATATTTTTATCTCGCAGTTTTTCTATGCTGAATAAATTTACATTTCTGCAATAAACATCGTCATATATATTTATGAGAAACCACTTTATATTTAAAAATCAGTATATATCTGCAAATTTTGTTATATATATATATACAAAATCCTTTAATATATACACTGAAGAGCCAAAAAAACTGATACACCTTCTTAACATCGTGTCGGGCCCTCATGAGCACGCAGAAGTGACGCAAAACGATGTGGCATGGACTCGACTGGTGTCTGAAGGTATCCAGGAGGAAATTCACACCATGAATTCTGCAGGGCACTCAACAAATCCATAGGATTGCGAGGTGGTGGAGATCTCTTCTCAACAGCATGTAGCAAGGCATCCCGGATATCTTCAATAATGTTCAGCTCTGGGGATTTAGGTGGCCAATGGAAGTGTCTAAAGTCAAAAGAGTGTTCCTGGAGATATTTGGTAGCAACTCTCGACTCGTGGGGTGTCGCATTGTTCTGCCGGAATTGTCCTACTCCGTCGGAATGCACAATGGACATGAATGAGTGTAGGTGATCGGAGAGGATGCTTAATAGGGTGGATCGAAAATTCAAAGTGTGGATAAAATAATCGGCATAGGGTGCAAAAGTTGCCTTTTAAGTGAAGTAGTATATACGCAAAATTTTTTCAACTTTGTTTAATATCTTCCGGTGCCCCAAAACACTTAAATATTTGCAAAAAACGTTTTTTATGCAAATTTCGAATTAAAAATAAAAATTAAAAATGTGTTAAAGAAGCGATTTTACAAGGAGAAACGTAGAGGAGAGGGCGAAGGAATGATAAAAAATACCACCAAAAATTGGAAAATTATCGTACTGAAAAAATATCGCGTTTGTTCGATATCACATTTTGTAAGTGCACAAATTTCGATACATGTAAATTTCAAAATGACATGAACATTCCACTTGTTGAGCGATTGTTTATAAAAGATCGAATATTAGAAAGGAAAATGGTTATTGGAGAAGTGGAAGTTATTGCTACTGAAAAAAAAGAGAAAAGGAAAAAAGAAAAAAGATGGAAGACAAAAGAATAAAACGTAAAATGGTTAAAACTGATGCTGCTCATGCTCAATCAATGGAGCTACTTGAGCTCAACACTATGTCTTCGTCCTTGTATACAGATATGGATGTAATTACCTTGGAATATCAATCATAAAATCGTTTAGATTTCCTTACCTTAACAATGGAATGTGATCGATACGGAGTTTCAGATAGAACAGCTACTTCATTTGCCAGTGCTGTTCTGCAAGACATTGGAATTGCACACGAAGGCGAGGCTTCACATGTGGTAGATCGCAATAAAATTAATAGACAGCGTAAAAAGCTTTGAAATTCAGTTGCAAAGTCTACTAAGTTAACAGTGTCTTGGTCTCTTTTAACCGGATTATATTTCGATGGGAAGAAAGACAACACAAAAGTGATAATTAAGAAGGACACAAGGTACTACCCAAAGACCACGAAAGAGGAGCATTACATTCTTGTAAATAACCTACCTATGTATATCGGACATGTTACTGCTGCAACAGGAGGAGCTAAAGCCATAAAAGAAGCAATACTCAATTTTTTGGAACACATAATATGCGATTAAATGGGATAACAGTAATTGGATGCGATGGAACAAATGTTAATACTGGGCACAAGGGAGGTATTATTCTCTTGATGGAACTGGCCTCAACAGACCATTACAATGGTGGTCCTAAAAAATTTTGTCGACCACTTGATAAAGCAATCAAAACCTACGAGGAGCTATCTGTAGCTCCTTTTTCTTCAATAAATGTGGAGAATATGCCACATAATATACATAGAATGGTTCTCAGCAATGATCAGCAATATCTATATGATATTTGCCTAGCGATATCACGCGGTGAATGTTATTCTGACCTGGCATTAAGAAAGCCTGGTCCAGTTGTTCACTCAAGGTGGCTAACAATTGCAGGTAGAATTTTAAGGTTGTATGTGGTCACAGAAAAACCATCTGACGATCTTATTATTCTTGCAACATATATTATGAAGTTATATGCAACCTGTATGGCTCCATGTCAAGACAAAGCCATCCATAACAGAAGGAGCGCTGCATATTTGGAGACTTATTTCATTTTTTATATTTTTGGAACCCGATTTAAGAAATATAGTACACACTTTTATTCAACGAAATAGCTTCTTTTGTCATCCAGAAAATTTGCTATTGTCAATTCTCACAGATAGCAGAGAGAATATGAGGTCTTTAGCCCTACGAAAACTAATTTGTGCTAGAAACGAAAACAGAGGATCATCAGAATAAGAATTTTTGAAGTACCAAAAATAGACTTTAAAGCAAAGGATTTTTATGCACTTATTAACTGGCGACGAGTTGGACATTTGAACCACCTCTTTTGATGAATGTGCCATTTAAATGAATAGAGGACATGGTAAAAGTTAGACGGAGGAATGGTCAAAATATCCATGCCATACCCAAGCTGTAGAAAGATGTTTTCTCATAGTGTTTGAAGCGTCGGAAAGTGTATATGGAGAAGAGAAGAGACACGGCTTCATATTGAATAGGATACAATCAAGAAGTCTTATCAAGCATTATAATACCAAAAAGGATTACATCCTTTAGAAATATGTAAATCTTCAAATTAATAGAATTAAAAAATCTATGATTAAGTTCACTCTTTATAAGTTTTGTGATTTATTGCTTTGACTATTAAATTTATACTTCATGTATTATTATAAAATTATAATTATTTATAAGTTTACACTTTAATACTTGAATAATCTGCCAATTTTTCAAATATTTTTCGATAATTCACAATATTTAATAAATATTTGTAAAAATGTCAATTTTTAACTTTTTGGGGCCACCAGAAGATATGAATGAACTTTATTAATAATAAAAAACGCAAACTAATATACCCAAAACAAAACTTTCTTACCCGGCGCTAAAGGAAATTTTGAAAATCTTTTTTTATAAATTTCCTCCCAAAAAATGTCATTTTTAACTATTTTTGGGGCACTTCGGGCACTGGAAGATATGAATGGATTTCAATAAAAAAATATATGTAAACTAATATACCTAAGACACAACTTTTCCACCCCATGCCAAAAATAATTTCAAAACAAAACAAAAAAAATTGTAAATTTTCATAAAAAGTTCAATTTTTAACTATTTTTAGGCGCTTGGGGCACCGGAAGATATAAATGAATTTCAATAAAAAAAATTATATAATATAAAAATTATATATTATCTAATATACTTAAGACACAACTTTCACGCCCCATGCCAAAAAGAACTTCAAAATTTTTTTTTTCCTATACTTTTCGATCCACCCTAATGCTTAAATACCTGTCACCTGTCAGAGTCGTCTCTAGACGTATCAGGGGTCTCATATCACGGCAACTGTAGACGTCCCATACCAACACAGAGGCTCCACCAGATTGAATAGTCCCCTGTTGACATACAGGGTCTATGGATTAATGATGTTGTCTCCACACTCGTACACGTGCATCTATCCGATACAGAATTTTCGGAACACCTCCTCCATTACCGCAAACGAGCGCATAGATGGTTTCTGTCTGATACAATTGGAAACGAGACTCGTCAGACCAGGCGACACGTTTCCAGTAATCAACAGTCCAATGGTAGTGTTGTCGGGCCCAGGAGAGGAGTAAAGCTTTGTGCAGTGCAGTCAACAACGGTACACGAGTGGGCCTTCGGCTCTGAGAGCCCATATTAATGACGGTCCGTTCAACAGTTCGCACGCTGACACTTGTAGATGCCCCATAACTGAAATCCGCGGCAATTTGAGGAAGTATTGTACGTCTGTCTCGTTTAAGGATTCGCGTCTGACGTCAATGGTCCAGTTTTTTCAAGGTCTTTTTTCCAGCAGCACCAGTTGATGTTTTACCGGATACCCGATATTCACAGTACACTCATGAAATGATTGTACGCGAAAATCTAAATTCCATCGCTACTTCGGAGATGCTATGTCCCATCTCTCGTGCGCCGACTATAACGCCACGTTCAAAGTCACTTAAATTTTGAAAACACGCCATTGCAGCAGCAGGAACCGATCTAATACATTTGTCAGACATCTGTTGTTTCATATAGGCGTTGCCGACCGCATCGGATTACGATGATTGGTTGCATATCTCCGTTATTTGCATACACACGCCTGTACCAGTTTTTTTGGCTCTTCAGTGCATTTCTTAGTGGTTGATATGTTGTAAAGATGACATTATTATTATTATTAAATTATTATTTTATTTAAAAAATTATTTCGAGGTGCAGTTTTAAAATAAGTCTTGAAGAAAAGGATTCCGAATTAAATCATATTATAAACAACATAATATATATAGAATGAATTATAAAAAAATTCTGTTACCTTCAATAGTAGCGTTGGGATAAGTTCCATTCGATGGGGATTCCAAAATGACTGCAAAAAAGTAATAATTAATTAACTTTGAAAATGTATAAGAATTATCTGTATTACTCTTAATCTGATTAATTAAAATTGATTCAGCAAATGATTTTATTTTCCAATATCTTGAAATAAGGAAAATCAATTTCTTTTTTCTCGCCACAAATCTTTGTTTTGAAAACTCTCTTTGAGATTTTGTAAGCACATATGGTTCTAAATTGTAATAAAAGATCAGTGAAAAATATATGGCAACTCAAAAAATATCATTCATATGCCAGTTTTTTAAATTGTTTAAATTCTGTAAACTGAAAGTGTTTCGAAGGATAATTTCTCCAAAATTTTTGAGTAAAATTAAATTTTGATCAGTCTTTGTTTTATTAATTTTCTTCATTATTGATATCATTACACCACCATTACCTTTCAAACAATATATATATATATATGTATCGAAATAGGTATATATAAGTTCATCAATCTGTCCTGTGAGACATTAGCAAACATTCTAGCGTATATCCATCAATTTTCATCATCTATATATTTAAAATAATTTGGTAGAAACATTCACAGAGTTCGCCAGCCTTAAGCACACGAACGATTTCGACAGTTTTTATTTCACATGAAAGCTTATAACGTCTAGATATGTCATCAAGAGTCGCCTGCCCCACACCACCCCCATTTTCGAACGAAATCGAAAAATCACTTTTCCACTGTTGATGACACAAATTTATTGCCATCAACTTGATGACAATAATTTTTCCCTGAAACAGAAGGCAAAATTAGTGTAAGTTTAGGCATATTTATTTGAAATTTAAATTTTTACGCACAAAATAAAGGAATTTCTAAAGAACTTAACGTAAGTTTTAACTGTGAAACTGTACTAACGAAACTTTAGTTTAAAATTAATTTCATCCTGGCCTGAGATATTTCTCCGATGCTCAGTGGCAACTAAATGACGTCGACCAACCTAATTGATACTCGGCTTGCCATATTAGAGTGATTGAATCTGTCTCATTTTCTTATGCTTACAGAAATATTTCACCGTATAAAGAGACTCTTGCACTTTGGAGATGAAAGATTTTTTAAGAAATTTCTTGACATTTAAAGGGAAAGAACGCAATATGAAGTGTTATTTAAATGGCACAATCGAGAAACAGTCATTCTTTGAGCGCTATTCTCTAGAATTAAACCGTTAACATAATTCCACTTACTGAAACATTAACACGTTAATCGCTACGTGAAGCAAGTGTGTCTCTCAGGTAATGTATTAGTTCGGGTCATGTGAATCACGTATGCTTCATTTGAAATCTGCGCATGCACCCGTGGCCCAGCCGGTCGAATCAATTTTTTTGTATTTTGCAGCAAATGACTGAAATAAACTGCATCGGACCTTAAAGAAATGTCGAACTGAAACGAAACATTTATGTTTGGTCACGTTCTGAATTACTTTGGAATTCATTGTGTTTATTTTTTCAAAGCCATATGCACTATGATCCACAGTTACTCATACAGAAGATTAATAAAATTATTAATCTTAAAAACATCTTTTTCATTAAACTAGTTTGTAATTGTACCCACAGTGAGTCTTTCGGTATGCGCTGTAAACCTGAAGAATCAAGATCAAAGACCATTTCGTTATTTTGGTTCGTTAAAAAAATCACTGTGTTCATCAAACTCAAGCGTTTCATTTCGAGCGTATTTGCCGAAATGCTAGTCGAGAGTTATGTCTTCAAATATAAAGAATATTAATCAAACCACTGATAAACAGGATGTTGTCTACATTTAGAAACACTGTTTTTACACAAATGAGTGTTGTAATATTCGTAACGAATAAAAATATAGAAAAAATTAATAAATATAAAAATTAGAATTATTAAAATATTTAAAGCAAAGAAATTAATTAGATTTAAAAAATCGCTTGGTCATAAAAGAGATTAATTAAAAGTATCGTTGGGCATAATTCTTTTCTAAAGGTTATAAAAATAGTGTGGCAACGATATATTTGTCTTTTTCTAACGTTGCCTAGCAACGGAAAAGAATAATGAATTGAACATGGAATTCGATGTGAGTGATGTAACGTTTGTGATGTAAGAGTATGTGTTTGTTTTACAGGTTTGTGCTGTGGTAGACGTCCAATAAATATATTATTTTTGATAAAGAAGGCTCCACGATTCTTCATGCTATGCTGAAATACATCACAGAGCCTTCAAAACATTTTCTGAAACATTCATTGCATATTTTACAATGGCACTAAACTTATTTCATCATATTTTATTTGAAATTGAAAATATTTCAATAACTGTGAAACACTCTTCGATGTTCAGGTCAAGATTACGATATTAAAATGTTTTAACGATTTATTAATTATTACTTCCCTATGCCGCTCTTTTTCTTATCTGCAGTTTTTAAAAAGTATGTGACTCATTGATTTGCTATTGCTGTGACTAAAATGTTTTCATTTAAAAAAATCCTTGAAGCATGCGTTTTCAATAAAGACATCTTAAAGACAAGGACAGTTAAATAAAATATATAATTTCTGCATATTAAAAAATATAGAGTGTTTCATTATTGGGAAATCCTGTTAACGTTTTGAGCAAGAGAATTGCCCTTGGGGGTTTCCGTCCAATTATTTGTAAAAATGCATTAATAAGATAATAATGAATGAGTGTGTGTGGGAATTATCTTGATTACACACAACCTCATTAATTAAAACTGATACATCTGAAAAACTGAACATTATTTTCAGGCTGCTAACAGCAAAATCGATACATTTTCAATAACGAATTTTTATTAAGTAGTAGAAGCTATTAAAAAGATTAATTGTCATTTTTCATTAGTCATTGACCCATCTAGGAGTCAGCTTAAATTTCTGCGATATCGATACATAATTTTTAGAAATATATATTTTTTCTGAACTTTTTCTCAGTCAGCTACCTTGCCCAGCTACAGAGCCATGTAATCACTCTGTTTTCTTAAAACTAAGATTAACTAACAAACTGAAAAAACACAATAGACAAAGTTAAAACATCAATTTTAATTTAAAAAATGAAAAGAATTCGACCGAAGACTTTCGAAAGGTTCACCCTCTGCTGGGATTCCGAATTTTACAAAAATTGGGACGATTTTCTGTTGAGAAACAGACAATCGTATTACTTAATGTCTGTTCCTCTACAGAAAAATGTCCCAATTTTTGTAAAATTCAGATTCTCAGCGGAGGGCGAAACTTGAGAAACTCCTCTGCCGGGTTCTTTTCATTTTTTGATTAAAATTGTTGTTATAACTTTGTCTATTGTGGTTTTCTGTTTGTTAGTCATTCTTTGTTTTATCGTCATCGTACTCTTGGAAGCTGCTGCGTAAGTACGCACCAGATGCTTTGTGGTTATGTTTTCTGTAGGTCTGTTTGATTTTTCCATAACTGATTTTAGTATTTAATGTTTTTTGTGTATTTGTATTCTTACCATATTTAATGTTGGAAAATCAACTAATGGAAAAGCATGAAATAAATTGCTTCGGCCACTTTTCACGAAGCATTTAATTAATTTATACCCTTAAACAAGGTATTATTATAACATGATATTCTAACAAGTTTCAAGATTTAGAGAGAAATTTCGGGCAATCGGGCATAAATCTAGATTTGTCTCTAATATAGTTCTAGAACAATGATTCCCAACCCTTTTTTTCCGTCGCTTACCGCTTGATTAGTCTTTTTAATTTCTTGAACACAGTCATCCTACCATCCGTCTATGCAAAAAAGTTTTTATCACTGAATATGTATATATATTATGCAATCAATAATGTTAAGGGCTTAGGTGCGACCTTAAGAATCAAATGACTCCAATTAATAACATTTTCAGGACTTATTTTTGACTTTTCATTTTATTCCCTTTTTATAGCAGTACTAGTTCAACTCCAAAACGAACAATAGCGGTATTGTAAAATAATTTCCGATGAATTTATAAGGATAGCTAAAAGTTATAGTTCGTAATATTCAACTATTCACGTGGAAGAAAATTTCAATGCTATCCTCCATCATGGAGATGAGTTTCATAAAATTGAGGACAAATGAAGACAGATATAATCTGATGTCTAGAGCTGCGTCAAGTTTATTGCGATTAGATTTCGTGGTTCTTTCCTGGCAACTTGGGCATACTGGAAATAATTCAGCATCCTAAGGCGGAAATTGGACTTTGAGCTATTGTTCAAAACTTACTGGAAAAGTGCATTCACACTACATGATTTACTGGAACTACATTCTTCAGCCTGGAACTTTACTTTTTAATCCATTTCTACTGTTCTTGTTTCTTTCGACAGTTAAATTAACTTTTCATTCCTTAGAGTAGTAGTTTTGCGTTAATTTTCTTCAATTGACTGCTTATTTCTGTGATCCAAAGCTCATTTATGTGTTTCTGCATTTAGCTGGAATGATATAATTAGCAATTGTTGTTTGCCTCGTAAGGGCAATTAATCGTTCATGTGATCATCAAATCTTCCACATGCTTAGGCTGGCCGGAAGTATACAAGTTAATGGTTTATGGTTATTACGATTTTTGTTCTTAATATATGTATAAAACGAGAATGATCTTTCCACAAGTTTTGTGTTCGTGAAAGTTATTAAATATTTTTTGCTTTAACACAGAGTTCATGGTACCCTACTTTCACTGCTACACACAAGTGAATCAAGTTTCTTTTTTGAGTTTGATATTAAGAAACTACCATATTGGGATAGCAATATAAGCCGTTTTGTATAAAAAACATTATATTTAATAACGTACATAGAAACAATATGTTGATATCAGAATTAACTTATAGACAAACTGGAATTAAAGAATTTATTGAATGTGCATTAAGGTAAGGGTATCATAAGAATTTTTTGCATGCTTATATCAATAAGAAAATTTTAAGAACAC